>JASDQU010739913.1:48457-62387 GCA_032191745.1 Picea mariana
TGTAATTGTTGATGTTCTTCCATACATTCATGAATCAAAAGAAAAACACTTCCACATTCACTTTTATTGTTGTTGGTATAATTCACTTTTTTCTTTTGCTTGTGACTCATAAATATTTCTTTCAATTGATTACTAATGAATGATTCTATCTCATAACTAGGTAATAATTCATCAATCATATCTTTTGTTGCATCCATATCACCCATTTTTAGTTGGCCATTTGTGTCATAAGTAGAATCAGCCTTTTGCATTATGTCATTTGTGTCACAAGTTGCCTTAACCATGGACTTTTCTTGCTTCATGTTTTCAATTTGCATTGTTAGCATTTCCTTCTTTTTTTCAATGAATTTTAGTTGAAGTGATTCAATCAGTTTATCCTTGAAATAAATTTTATTGTGAAGATCAACAATGAAATTACTGAAATCATGTAAGAAGTCGAGTAATTCTTTAATTTCTTGATTGACATTTTGTAAAATCTTTCATCCTTTACCCATTTTGGATTTGCAATTGTGTCATGTTCATTTGAAGTTACTTTTTTGTTTATGTCATACTGAATTATACTTGCTCGCTTTCACTTGTCACCAAAAAACTTTATGGTGTTAGGTACTATTGATCATGCACCCCAAAGTGTTTTCTCTTGAATATGATTACAATGTAAGGCATCCTTATTCAATTTCAAGCTGGTCTTTTTTACAATTTTCACAATCGATTGTTTACATTGAAAGGGTTTGCAACTCCACCATTTCTACAAATGAATGACTCAACCTTGATTCAAAAGACCCTTTGATTTACAATTTTCACTTAATGGAAACAAGTCACTAAACTGTTTTCCAATTTACAAAGAGAGTAAATTTGAGAGGACTTCAATATTTTTAGTTGTGGCATGCACCATTGTTATTTATCCAGATAATGAGGGGAAAAATATTTAAATTTGTGTGATTGTTTTGTTTGCCAAAGTAAAATTACGTGTAAAATACTATACATAAAACATTATAAGTATCCAAGAAAATCATGCAACATAGATGAGAAAAAATTCCCTTAGACCCCCTTATTTTTATTTCAAGACAATTATAGGAAACATACACCAAAAAATGATTGATTTTTTGTATTATTAAAAAAAGTCGTACATGAAAATTTTAACTAGAATTCAAACCTTAAGATGTCAATGGTAAATGTGATCCCTTCTAACCCTTTTTATAAAGTAGTATTGTCTTCATTTTTTACCATAAACACATTAATTTTTCATGTGTTTAACGTTTTATGATTGGTCTTCAAATCTCATTGCAAATTCATGCTAATGACCCTAATAAAAACTTTGAAATTTTCATGAATTATATTCAAATCTCATTGCAAATTCATGCTAATGGCTCTAATAAAAACTTTGAAAAAATATTGCACAATAGTCATGCTTATAGGAAATTCCATTACACTTGCCTAGGAAATTCCATTAAATCTCAATGCAAATGCATGCTAATGACTCTAATAAAAACTTTGAAAAACAATTACACAAAAGTCATGCTTATAGGAAATTCTATTGCCCTTGCCTAGGAACTTCCATTACCCTTGTCTAAGATAGAATATTTACACAATGTCCCAAATACCAAGGTAGAAATGACATAATTCCAAGGTAGAAATGACATAGTTAGACCTATAGGAAATTCCATTTCCCTTTCCTATGATAAAATATTTACACAAAGCTCACGCAATGTCCAAAATACCAAGGTAGAAATGACATAATTCCAAGGTAGAAATGACATAGTCTCACTTATAGGAAATTCCATTGCCCTTGAAAATGATAAAATATTTACACAAAGCTTACACAAAGTCCCAAAAAACAAGTTAGAAATGACATAGCTTACACAAGTGATCCGAAAATATCTTTTAACGACAATGGTTGAGTTTTCAAAGCATGAGTTATTTAACCATTTAGGAAACTAATGAAAGAGGAAGAATTAATGAAGAAACATGGAATCCATAAAGCAATATACATATTTGTAAATAATCATAAAGGAACAACAAACCATAAACACCAAAGTGATAATGGAGTTCGACAATCTCACCTACATCTCCGGGCCTTTGTCTCAGTGGGTGAGGCTTTCTTATTTATGTTCAAAGATTTTAAAAGTAAATCATAATAGTTCCAAAATGATTACAAACTGATATTGTTTTGTTCTACTAGATCTCAAGAACCCATGAAAACTGACGACACTAAAAATGGATGACCGGAGCTCCCATAAATGGCTCGCAAAGGTGCTCTCCTTAATGGCTTCCCTTCATAAAAATGGCTTTGGCTCAACAAATCTTCAACGTTTTCCTTTTATGACCCTCCTCTCATGGCTTCAAGAACCTCTGGTTTATATAGGCTTGAAGTTGGCAACAAACTCCCAACTTCCCCCCAAGATCTAGCCTAAAAAAGGGCCCAAGATCTTCCAAAAATGACCAAAATCCCCTCAAACAGGCTTAAAATCAATAAAAAATCATACAATAATCTTAAAAACCCACTTTTTTCATAAATTAAGGGCGCAACCCCCTTCCTCCACACTCCTAGTCATGTGGGTGCCCTCCATGTGGCCAAGCGCTGAGTGTTTGACATGCTATCCCCTTAACCATTGCCCCCTTGGTCACATTGGTAGCCATGTGCCCACAACCTGAGCTCCACGCGCTTACTATACGGTTAGCCCCTCTATCTTTTGGCTCCCGATCATATGCCCTAGTCGATGGGCTAGCCCGACCAACCAGGCGTTATCCCTAACAATCTGCACAAACGATATATAGGTCGGGTCATATGATAGGAAAATGGTAAGCATCGAAATTGAGGGCTAGGCTCCACCATATCTGCGCAAAAACACATATTGCATGGCATATGCTATGGTGGTATGGTGTACGTTGGGGGCTGAGGCTAGGCCCTAGCCCTTTAGTCCTCCGCTTGAAAAACTTTTCAAACTTAAATATAGGTGGCAATGTATACAGTTAAGATCCATTGTGTAGGCAGGTTGGTAGCTCGACCTACGTGAAGACTTGGCCACCCATGGAGGTCACAGATTCGACCCTCATGGACTCTCAAACAATTTTTTCCAAACAATAAACCGACCAATGGAAGGGTGTTTCATGGCAACCCAAGACTGGGCCACGTGGCACCATCACATTTGCACAGATAAACACGTGTCAACCATTCATTCACCCACCTATCATGATATATTCCCAGTCAACACCTATCCACGTCAGTGCCACGTGTCATACAAACCTTGCCACATCAACTTGTGCCACGTGTCACCCTTACAGTGGTGCCACACGTCACAATTTGAATCATCCACCTATCTACCAGCATGTATGCCTAGTCAGTGCCACTGTACCTGCCACATCATTATATAGTCATACGACCTGTACAGTCAGCTGCCACATCATCATTGTATAGACTGTACATTCAACATCTTTTTTTTTGCCTATTTGATGAAACAAACATACCGCGATATATTTCGCATACCGTTTATGTTTAAGCATGTTCAAGTTGTGTTGGGTTCATATCGACGAGGCCTACACACACGTCTGTTTTGAAGTGATTCCAAGAACTTTGATTTTTAGGCCTTCTTAAACCTATTTTGGCTCCTAGATCCAATTCTGGATCACACCTCCCCACTAAATACCTTTTGGTACTCCAAAAGGTTACTAACCAGTCATCAAGTGCRGGATAGGCCACCCCACTTGTTCTCTGTCTTTAAACTTTATCYTGTGCACCTGTCTCWTCAAGATCAACTGTAAAACAACCATGAWAACTAMCAACATATTGTTAGCCATTTGTACTATGTCACATCTTACTAAAGCCACTATCATCCATGTTGACAACATTACTAATGATAACATCATAAATAAGATTGCAAATGAACTGATATGTTTGTAATACTTGCATGACATTAGCTTATCTTAAAGCAAAGTGTGATTGATCTTCCATTCTACAATCATCTCATGTTCTTTCTTAAGATCAATTACTTGACTTGAAACAATTATAGGTGTGGTGCTTGCATGAGTTGCCTTTCTTAATTGTTCCATTGTTTGAAGAGATTGATTTTATTTTAAATGATGAGCATGTACAACATATTATTTGTCTTCTTTGATTAAGTGATATTTATTGTGCTCGTTGTAGAAGATTTCTTTGCGATCATACAAATAAGGACTGCCTAAGACCATAATTCCACATTCATTGAGTAGCACCACATCACATGTTACCTCATCCACAAACTTAGATGAAATTGCAAACTTTAATGTGCATTTCTTTGTTATGTGCAATTTACGATTGTTGCTTATCCATTTAAGTGAGTAAGTCTTATGATGCATCTAAGTGTTTAATTCCAATTGTTTAACCAATTCCTCTGAAATCAAGCACCAATTTTACCTACCAAACCAACCAGTGAGACTTTAGATTCATCACCCGAATCTGATCCCAAGTCCGTTGGTCGTGATGTTGTTGCAATTTTTTGCCTCCCTTTCCTTTCTTTGAACCACTTTGGTCTCTTCTCGGGATGCAATTGCCAACATAGGTCCTCATCATGCCCCTCTTTCTTGTAATTCTGCTTCTCTTCCTTTCTTGCCACTGAATTTACCTTCTTGCCATTCCACTTCCGTTTGTCCTCTTTTCTTGAAAATGATTCCCCTGACACCAACTCTTGTTTTCCCTGCCTCAATGTATGTTGCTTGAGAAGAAACCTAATCAAGATTAGTAGGTCCAAACATAAATACAGTATTTCGAATATGTGCAGGTAAACCTCCTATATTCTTCATAAGAGTTTCTTGGGTATGTAAAGGAATATCTAACATCAATGCCATTTTACGAAATCCATCTGTGTATTCTTGCACTGTTTGTCCTTTTCTTAGTTTAAGACCTTGCCATTCAATTAAAGCCTTCTCCTTATAACCCAAAGGATAAAATTGATTTCTAAGTGCAGAAACAAAAACTTGCCATGATGGAAATACATTACCCACTTGTTGTGTGCCATTTTGCAACTTGCTTTGCCACCAAATGAGTGTTGTGCCTGCAAGTCGAAGCGATGCCATTTTGATTTGAGTGGACTCATCTTTGATTTATTGCATACTGCAATAAACCTCCATCTGTCGAACCCAATTTTCAAGCCTCTCTGCATTGACTTCACCATCATACATACGTAATTCAAATTTTACATCAAGCTTAAGCAAAGACATTTCTTGTTTATGTTTATGGACATGTTTTCTTGCGGTGGATTTAGAACTTGAACTTGAAAAAGAATAAGTTGATGGAGAAGAAGGAGGTGAAGGAGGAATTTGAGGAGGATCCTCTCCTTCTTCACTTTTGACCCTTGAATATTCACCTAGAACCATTCTCTTCCATTCCAAATAATCCTCATATTGAACCTTCATCATCTCTGACATGGCGAAGAAAGTCTTTCAAAACTCTTTCTCATCATGAGAAAGTCTCTCTTTCGATGCCATCTTCTCACTTTGAGAAGTTCTCTTTCTCGATCCAATCTCAGGATTCTCTTCAACAAGCTCACCTTCACCATGATTCATATTTTCTTTGGTAATCATGCAAACTCAAAAACCAACCGTCAACTAGCTCTGATACCACTTGATCCAAAAATATCTTTTAACGACAATGGTTGAGTTTTCAAAGCATGAGTTATTTAACCATTCAGGAAAATAATGAAAGAGGAAGAATTAATGAAGAAACATGGTAGCCATAAAGAAATATACAGATCCAGAAATAATAATAAAGTAACATCAAACCATAAACAAGAGAAGTTGATAACGGAGTTCGACAATCTCCCCTACGTCTCTGGGCCTTTGTCTCAGTGGGTGAGACTTTCTTATTTCTGTTCAAAGATTTTAAAAATACATCATAACAGTGCCAAAAGGATTACAAACTGATCTAGTTGTGTTCTACCAGATCTCAATAACCCATCAAATCTGATGGCACTGAAAACGGATGACCGAAGCTCCCAAAAATGGCCCGCAAAGGTGCACTCCTCAATGGCTCCCCTGCATAAAAATGGCTTTGGCTCAACAAATCTTCATCAATTCCCTGTTCTGACCCTCCTCTCATGGATTCAAGAACCTCTGGTTTATATAGGCTTGAATTTGGCAACAAAATCCCAACTTCCCCCCAAGATCTGGCCTCAAAAAGGACCCAAGATCCTCCAAATATGACCAAAATCCCCTCAAACAGGCTTAAAATCAATCAAAAATCATACAATAATGTTAAAAACCCACTTTTGGCATAAATTAAGGGTGAAAACCCCTTCCTTCGTGCTCCTAGTCATGTGGGTGACCTCCATGTGTCCAAGTGATGAGTGTTTGGCGTGCTATCCCCTTAACCGTTGGCCCCTTGGTCTCATTGGTAGCCATGTGCCCACAGCCTGAGCTCCACATGCTCACTATACGGTTATCCCCTCTGTATTTTGGCTCCTACTCATATGCCCTAGTTTGCAGGCTATCTCATCCGACCGGGCGTTATCTCCAACAATACACACAAATGNAACTAGGGCATATGAGTAGGAGCCAAAATACAGAGGGGATAACCGTATAGTGAGCATGTGCCCACAGCCTGAGCTCCACATGCTCACTATACGGTTATCCCCTCTGTATTTTGGCTCCTACTCATATGCCCTAGTTTGCAGGCTATCTCATCCGACCGGGCGTTATCTCCAACAATACACACAAATGATATATAGGTCGGGTCATATGGTAGAAAAATGGTAAGCGTCGAAACTGAAGGCTAGGCTCCACAATATCTGCGCGCCAACACATACTGCAGGGTCACATTACACGGTCACATGGCATATTCTATGGTGCTATGGTGTGCGTTAGGGGCTGGGGATAGGCCTCATCCCTTTAGTCCCTCTCTTGACAAACTTTTCAAACTTAAATAGAGGTGGCAATGTATATGGTTAAGATCCACCGTGTAGGCGGGTTGGTAGCCCGGCCTATGTGAAGACTTGGCCACCCATGGAGGTCATGGGTTCGACCCCCACGAACTCTCAAATAATTTTTTCCAAATAATAAACCGACCAATGGAGGGGTGCCACATGGCAGCCCAAGACTGGGCCATGTGGAACCATCACATTTGCACAAATAAAGGACATGTGTCAACCATTCATTCACCCACCTTTCATGATATTTTCCCAATCAACACCTGTCCACGTTACTTCCACGTGTCGTACAGACCTTTTCATGTCAGTCGGTGCCACATGTCACCCTTACAGTGGTGCCACGTGTCATAATCTGACTCGTCCACCTGTCTACCTAGTCAACGCCATTGTACCTGCCACGTCATTGTATGGTTGTACGACCTGTACAATCATCTTCCACTCCAGCAATGTATGGATTGTACAGTCAACATTTTTTTTTTTTCCTTTTTGACGAAACGAACAAACCACGATATATTTCACATACGGTGTTCGTTTGATCCCATTCAAGTTGTGTTGGGTTCATATCAACGATCCCTACGCACACGTCCATTTTGAATCCATTCTGGTCACTTTGATTTTTAGGCCTTCCTCTACCCATTTTGGCTCCTAGATCCAATTTTGGATCAACAAGTCCCAAGTACCAAGGTTGAAAGGTTAAAATGACATAATTGTAATTTTCAAGAGGCAAACCTATCAAATTGTGTTATTCCACCATGGTAATGTGTAACATAAAAATCCACACACCATTATTGTTAATGTTTGGACAACATCGGGAAGACATTCTTTCATATATATATGACATGATATTTATAATACAAGGTATAAATATATATAATGAATAAGTAGTTATTTATTATCCAAGGGATGCATCCTTTCATGGATGGTCACCATATGTTCTCTATATATGGAACACTCATCATTGTAATAATATATGAAATATACAATATCATCTCATAAAAAAATTCACGATGGTATGAGATTAGGATTGGGCTTGACTTCCTCATAGGAGGGCCTAGTAAAATGGAAGGGAAATGAAGAACCTAGAAGAGGTTAACATAGGAAAGAGTGGATATTTTTTATTATGAGTGCTATGATTTTTTGCACCCTTGTTTTTCCATAAAGGGAATTGAATTGTAGATAAAAGAATTATGAAGCCCTTGTAGGAATTGCATCATCTTCAATGGCGAAGAGTGAGAAGCGGGATTGTTCGAACTAAAGAGGATGCACCAGTGGCTCTTGCAACATACAGAACTGAAGCAATACTTCTTGGATAGAGATAGCGTGAAGGTTTTGGATCTCTTGCTGACATCCAAAGAAGGAAAATTGTCGGAGTCCATGGACATGAAATTGGGGATGTCTGACATAGTGTTGACCTCAATCCACCAATTGAAGAGAATGGTGCTCCTCAAAATCAGAAAAGAAATACATCAAGACACAGGTTTATTACAATAGTGTGAAGTCTAGCTTCACATTTTGCATATTCCAATCCTGAAAATGGTTAACCATTATCTTCTCAACAAAGGTCCAAGCCCATTTTTACGGTTGGTTTTTTCCATCACTTCAGTAAAAGGGCGTGGGTAAGACAAAACCATTGGATATAGAATATGGACATTGGGGGGATGATGTGATTGTACCTTGTGGCCATGATGTACCTTCAGGTGTTAAAAACAACGATTTTCTATACAATGAGTATTTATTATATGATACTGCTTAGGTGAAGCTGCAGTATTTTTGTTGAAGATATGCTTTCGATACAAGAAATAATAGCATGTGAGAATAACCCAAGATCTCACAGAGAACAACAATTTCTACTCACCAGTTAACATAATACACTAATTTGTGGGAATCCCCGACGAGAAGAGGCAGAGAAGACGCTAGTAACGGTGTTGTTGGTATTAATGGCGCAGACCGAAGAGAGAAAGTTCCCAAGAAGAGAAGGAGTGGTGGTCAAGTCTGGCATATAGGACCATTGTTTGTTCAATTTAATGCATGTATGGAAGGAAGGAAGAATCCCTGCTAAAATTATGCGTGTGATAAGAAACCACAACACAGATCTTGTGCACTAGAAAAGTGAACCATAATTGAAGACGCATAGAGCTCCATGCAGGGTAAAAATATTCCACAACCCTAGTTTGAAGTCGTCTTATTGTTGTATGCATCCCAAGGGATGATGGTTGATTAGATTGAAAACATTATCCATGATAACTCTGATTCCATTGATGTTGAATATGAGATTCAAGCCCTCAAGGAATCTCACAAAATCAAAGTGGAAGGAAGATGATAGATAAAATCACTTAAATCATCCAAAATTAATTTGAAAGAATAAATTGGGAGGACTAATGATGGAGAGTGGAGATCCTTCAAATACATAGGGAACAAAAGCATGGTTGGTGTGGCAGTAGCCATTTTGGACCAGGGTTATCCTAGAAAGAGGGAGTCAGTTGGCTCATGTAGAGAGGAAGTCATGGAGGGAAAGACCTTCCAACATGATGTCAAGGAGAGACATTTCCAGACATGATGCTCAGAGACAGGAAGTCTCTAGGAGTAGTATACCTCTAGGATAGGATCATACCAAATAGCAGAGATAGTTCCAGTGATCATGGATACATCCAATCAAGACTGACTGTAGAAAACTATGGTGATAGATCTAGTAGAGAAGGAAAACATATTATGAGACTCAGAGGGAGAAGGTGTAGCAGTACCAGTACATGAGTCGAGCCATAATATGTTGAGGAAGAAGGCATGGAAGAAATTCTAGTGTATGTAGAGGCACTCCCAGATTGAGATGCGTTACTACATCCAGAAGGAGTAGAGATTAAGTTAACTTCATATAAGGAGGAAGAGCTACCTTCAATTTCATAGGGAGAAGAGACAGAGGAGGAGTCACCTCCAACTCTAGAGGGAGTAGTTGTTGAGCCACTCTCGGTTCCAGATAGAGTAGCTACAGAGGAAGTAGTTGCATAAAGATAGTGGAGGATCCAGTTCCACATAGAGCAGCCCTATAGGAGGGAAGTTTTTGATAGAGTAGAAAATCTACTCTCAATATAAGTGTTTAGAAGTTACATAATATGAAAGGGAGTAGTTGCAGAGAGAATGGAGGACCTACTGTCAAGTAGAGACCCAGATAGTTCTTTGTAGTAAGTGCCCTAAGCTAGCTCGTGATTAAGAAAATTGAGTTGCAGCAGAGCATGTGCACCAGTGTGGTATAGTTGGATACAAAAAGGATACAAAGAGGATACAATTCTGACCAGGCAGAGAGTGCAGATGACACAAAGAGTACATTAGGTTGTTGCTTCAGTTTGGCATCTACCATGGTATCTTGGATAAGGAGGAAGAAGACATCTATTGCACTCAGAACAACAAAAGCTAAGTATATTGCAGCCAATTTAGTGAGTTGTGAGGTAGTGTGGCTTCGTGAGTTGCTTGCAGGATTTTTTGATCGGGTGCAGGAGCCTATGTTGATTCACTGTGACAATCAAAGTTGTGTGAGACTATCAATGAATCCAGTTTCTCATGAAAAATAAAAGCATGTAGAGATAAAATATCACTATATATGAGATATGGTTCAGAGAGGAGATATTAGAATTCAATACATTTTGACTGATGCAAAGATTGCATACATTCTGACCAAGCCATTGTCCATAGCAAAGTTTGTGTACTTCTAGGACAAGCTTGGTGTGGCAGAGAATGTCTCCCTCGCTGAGAAGGAGTGTTAATTTTGAGGTAGCATCATGAAACATTCTCCTCAAAGGGTCTTATGTGGCCTAGTAGGGGGGAATGTAGACTTAATCCTGACGTGCCTCGGATGGTCAGATGAAGGAACCAAGACATTGGTTTCACAAGCAAACCTCGATATGTCTTGGGGGACATTGGTTCCATGAGGGAACCTCGATGTGTCCTAGAGGTGTTTGAGGTAACATCATGAGATATTCTCCCCCAGAGGGTCCTATGTGGACTAGTAGGGGGGAATGTAGACTTCATCCTGACGTTCCTCAGATGGTCAGATGAAGGAACCAATACATTGGTTTCATGAGGAAACCTCAGTGTGTCTTGGGGGACATTGGTTCCATAAGGGAACCTCGATGTGTCCTAGAGATGTTTGAGGCAACATCATGAGACATTATCCTCGAAGGGTCCTATATGGAATAATAGGAGGGAATTTGGACTTCATCCTGATGTGCCTCAGATCGTCACCTGAAGGAACCAAGACATTGGTTTCACGAGGAAACCTCGACATGTCCTGTGAGACATTGGTTCCATGAGGGAACCTTGATATCTCTTAGACATTGGTTTCATGAAGAAAACTCTATATGTCAAATATGGTCTAAGATGACTTAGCTTGATCAACCCCAAGGGACTAGTCACACCCTGTAGGATGAGCTAGCTCAAGTCTTGTGGATATAAACTATATTCGTGACATGGTACAAAAGGGAGCATTGAAACTTTAGTACATCTCCATCGATGAGTAGATAACATATATTCTGGCGAATCCCTTGTCCAAAGGGAAGTTTGTATACTTCAGGGACAATATGGGGCTTGTGGATATTACTCCTTTGGTTGAGAAGGAGTTCTGATATTATTTCATTGCGGATACTCAGTGTGATGTTGGACTGACATTCTCCTTGTGGAGAATGGTCTAGGTTGGACAGATTGATGATATATCATGGACTGACATTTTCTGCGGAAAATGGTCTAAGACTGACATTCTCACGTGGCATAGATGGTGACCTAATAAGGATGAATGGTATTCTCCCTATGGCATGAAGTGTGACCGGATTAGGGAGGTTGGTACAAGACTGACATTTTCTCTATGGAACATATGGTGACCTAATTAGAGAAAAGCGTTTGGGACTAACATTATTCTATGACACATGTAGTGACCTAATTACAAGAATGGTCCTTCTAGCCCATCGTGTGGATTTCATAATATTGAAGGAATGACATTCTTCCCGTGGCAGAGATAGCGACCTAATCATGAATAATGGTCCTTGTAGTCAAGTAACACTTCGTTGAGTGTGTGACAACTGTAGGACACATGCATAGTCATGAGACTATGGCAGAGACTGTGTGTCTCTGGACAATAGTTTTGTGCTACTACAGTGGTTGTGTACCACTAGCAGTGACTGTGTCACTGGACATTAGCTGTGTGCTATTAGCAGTGATTGTGTACCACTGGACAATAGTTGTGTACTACTATGGATCAACACAGTTGTGGTCTACTAGATGGCATTGTAGTAGTTGTATCTTACTAGTTGATTGTCATGGAGACTACTAGATCACTTGGAGTAGTTGTGTGATTCTTGAACGTAGAGACTGTGAAGGATGATTCAAGCTATCGTTGGCATGATGAACAATGTATCCCTCATTGAGAGGAAGTGTTGATGTTTGGACAACATCGAGAAGACATTCTTCTAAGTATTTATTTATTATCCAAGGGATGAAATCTTTCATGGATGGTCACCATATGTTCTCTACATATGGAACACTCATCATTGTAATAATATATCAAATATACAATATCATCTCATACAAAAATTCAACAATTTACTAAAATCCACACATACGGTAATCTGTAACAAAAAATTACACACACCATTACACTGGTACAATGGTTTACTCATTCAAGCACTCACATTAGTTCTTCTCCTTAGCACATAGATACATCATTGTTCAATATAAATATAATATCCTTTTCTTACTTTACCCATGTGGGATAAAAAATGAGCAATAAAATAAATTAGCTCCTTTTTAGAGATAGAAAATGCGGGTGCATGGGTTGTTTCCATCGAATTCCTCCTTCAAAAGCCTTGTGTGTCTATGTTCCATCTATGTATGGGGTTTGTGTGTCTAAAATTAAACACATCTAGGTAGTGCTACAAAACTCTCTAGAGGCATGCCAACGGGGTTGCGAATTTAGATCCATTTTCTATTGCAAATGATATAGTAGTTGATAACTTTGTAGCATTGCTTGATAAATTTGTGGCACATTTATCTTCTTCAGGGTGATTAAAGCTTATTTCTTGATACATTGAAAATAATTTATTCAATAGCTACTTAGAATCAATTCCATAGCTTTAAAGGGCTATGTATATAACAATTGATGGAACTCCGTATGTGAGAATTTTGAACCTTCCGAGTGAGATTTGATGTGCAAATATAGATCATGTAAAAGTTACTTCTCAAATAAGATGACTTGAAAATGTTGGGGAACATCTAGATCAACCTTTAACAGTTATTTTTCTTTACATGAAATGGAAACAGATTTCAATGGGATATTGCATGAACCTGGGATTTCTCAACAAGTAGCAGGTTTATTTATTGAATGAACTTAGGCTTTCTCAACAAGTAGCAGGTTTATTTATTGAGTATCATTTTGAAAACTACACTCATGCATCAATGTTTTCTCCTGATAAGGCATTTCCACAAGTTTCCCTTACAAGAACAATGTATGTTTACAAAGCTACATGGAGCAATTACATAGACTCTTCAAACTGAAAAGATTCGATATGTCCATTTCCTTTTACTTTTTATCCCACATTCAAGATGCAAATGAATATTCTCCAAAATATATTGTAAAACAATTTTATATAAAACAAAGAAGGAATGGAAAGAATGATGACTTTTCCTTTTACATATAATTGTATATGTGCATGCTCCAATTCCTATTCTTTTACTTCATTTTCATATCATACCAATTTCATGGATCTTCGATTACTATTTCTAACTTTATGCTCATCTCATACCAATTCCATGGATCGCTACCATAGAGTAGTTACCAACTCTCTTAAGATTAAAGGGAATTTGATATGCATAATCATCAACGTCAAACTGTAAAATTTTCATGAAATTATAATGGATATATCAAGCCTTTAAGACCAAAGGATCTATGCCATCATGTTAAACTAATCAATGAGACATAACACACGATGGTTAGCAAAAATGTCTTTAACAATCTAAATAATATATTCATCCAATGATATAAATACATAATACAT
>JASDQU010739913.1:68773-84914 GCA_032191745.1 Picea mariana
CTATGTGGACTAGTAGGGGGGAATGTAGACTTCATCCTGACGTTCCTCAGATGGTCAGATGAAGGAACCAATACATTGGTTTCATGAGGAAACCTCAGTGTGTCTTGGGGGACATTGGTTCCATAAGGGAACCTCGATGTGTCCTAGAGATGTTTGAGGCAACATCATGAGACATTATCCTCGAAGGGTCCTATATGGAATAATAGGAGGGAATTTGGACTTCATCCTGATGTGCCTCAGATCGTCACCTGAAGGAACCAAGACATTGGTTTCACGAGGAAACCTCGACATGTCCTGTGAGACATTGGTTCCATGAGGGAACCTTGATATCTCTTAGACATTGGTTTCATGAAGAAAACTCTATATGTCAAATATGGTCTAAGATGACTTAGCTTGATCAACCCCAAGGGACTAGTCACACCCTGTAGGATGAGCTAGCTCAAGTCTTGTGGATATAAACTATATTCGTGACATGGTACAAAAGGGAGCATTGAAACTTTAGTACATCTCCATCGATGAGTAGATAACATATATTCTGGCGAATCCCTTGTCCAAAGGGAAGTTTGTATACTTCAGGGACAATATGGGGCTTGTGGATATTACTCCTTTGGTTGAGAAGGAGTTCTGATATTATTTCATTGCGGATACTCAGTGTGATGTTGGACTGACATTCTCCTTGTGGAGAATGGTCTAGGTTGGACAGATTGATGATATATCATGGACTGACATTTTCTGCGGAAAATGGTCTAAGACTGACATTCTCACGTGGCATAGATGGTGACCTAATAAGGATGAATGGTATTCTCCCTATGGCATGAAGTGTGACCGGATTAGGGAGGTTGGTACAAGACTGACATTTTCTCTATGGAACATATGGTGACCTAATTAGAGAAAAGCGTTTGGGACTAACATTATTCTATGACACATGTAGTGACCTAATTACAAGAATGGTCCTTCTAGCCCATCGTGTGGATTTCATAATATTGAAGGAATGACATTCTTCCCGTGGCAGAGATAGCGACCTAATCATGAATAATGGTCCTTGTAGTCAAGTAACACTTCGTTGAGTGTGTGACAACTGTAGGACACATGCATAGTCATGAGACTATGGCAGAGACTGTGTGTCTCTGGACAATAGTTTTGTGCTACTACAGTGGTTGTGTACCACTAGCAGTGACTGTGTCACTGGACATTAGCTGTGTGCTATTAGCAGTGATTGTGTACCACTGGACAATAGTTGTGTACTACTATGGATCAACACAGTTGTGGTCTACTAGATGGCATTGTAGTAGTTGTATCTTACTAGTTGATTGTCATGGAGACTACTAGATCACTTGGAGTAGTTGTGTGATTCTTGAACGTAGAGACTGTGAAGGATGATTCAAGCTATCGTTGGCATGATGAACAATGTATCCCTCATTGAGAGGAAGTGTTGATGTTTGGACAACATCGAGAAGACATTCTTCTAAGTATTTATTTATTATCCAAGGGATGAAATCTTTCATGGATGGTCACCATATGTTCTCTACATATGGAACACTCATCATTGTAATAATATATCAAATATACAATATCATCTCATACAAAAATTCAACAATTTACTAAAATCCACACATACGGTAATCTGTAACAAAAAATTACACACACCATTACACTGGTACAATGGTTTACTCATTCAAGCACTCACATTAGTTCTTCTCCTTAGCACATAGATACATCATTGTTCAATATAAATATAATATCCTTTTCTTACTTTACCCATGTGGGATAAAAAATGAGCAATAAAATAAATTAGCTCCTTTTTAGAGATAGAAAATGCGGGTGCATGGGTTGTTTCCATCGAATTCCTCCTTCAAAAGCCTTGTGTGTCTATGTTCCATCTATGTATGGGGTTTGTGTGTCTAAAATTAAACACATCTAGGTAGTGCTACAAAACTCTCTAGAGGCATGCCAACGGGGTTGCGAATTTAGATCCATTTTCTATTGCAAATGATATAGTAGTTGATAACTTTGTAGCATTGCTTGATAAATTTGTGGCACATTTATCTTCTTCAGGGTGATTAAAGCTTATTTCTTGATACATTGAAAATAATTTATTCAATAGCTACTTAGAATCAATTCCATAGCTTTAAAGGGCTATGTATATAACAATTGATGGAACTCCGTATGTGAGAATTTTGAACCTTCCGAGTGAGATTTGATGTGCAAATATAGATCATGTAAAAGTTACTTCTCAAATAAGATGACTTGAAAATGTTGGGGAACATCTAGATCAACCTTTAACAGTTATTTTTCTTTACATGAAATGGAAACAGATTTCAATGGGATATTGCATGAACCTGGGATTTCTCAACAAGTAGCAGGTTTATTTATTGAATGAACTTAGGCTTTCTCAACAAGTAGCAGGTTTATTTATTGAGTATCATTTTGAAAACTACACTCATGCATCAATGTTTTCTCCTGATAAGGCATTTCCACAAGTTTCCCTTACAAGAACAATGTATGTTTACAAAGCTACATGGAGCAATTACATAGACTCTTCAAACTGAAAAGATTCGATATGTCCATTTCCTTTTACTTTTTATCCCACATTCAAGATGCAAATGAATATTCTCCAAAATATATTGTAAAACAATTTTATATAAAACAAAGAAGGAATGGAAAGAATGATGACTTTTCCTTTTACATATAATTGTATATGTGCATGCTCCAATTCCTATTCTTTTACTTCATTTTCATATCATACCAATTTCATGGATCTTCGATTACTATTTCTAACTTTATGCTCATCTCATACCAATTCCATGGATCGCTACCATAGAGTAGTTACCAACTCTCTTAAGATTAAAGGGAATTTGATATGCATAATCATCAACGTCAAACTGTAAAATTTTCATGAAATTATAATGGATATATCAAGCCTTTAAGACCAAAGGATCTATGCCATCATGTTAAACTAATCAATGAGACATAACACACGATGGTTAGCAAAAATGTCTTTAACAATCTAAATAATATATTCATCCAATGATATAAATACATAATACATAGTACATGGATGTAATCTCCTTGCAAATTAAAGAGTGCCAACATATTAACAACTCATCAATGTATTAGGATTGCACCTCATCAAGAATAAACACAAAAACACATAAAAGAGGTGATATGGGACTTTGTGATTTCCTAGAAACTCACAAGATAGAAAAATATGACATGAAATGTTAAAATGTAAGGTACCATATCTATTATAATAGAAGAAAAACAGAAATATTGCAGAGAATAACAATGGAACAACATAGTATATGAAACCACAACAACAAAATAATATCTTTATTGATAAGAACAAATGTTCACTTTCCTCTTTGAGGGGGAAACCTCCAGTAGAGAAGCTCTCTATTACAATGATTCTCAAGACAAGACTTCCCATGCCCTCGAATCCTATTTATACTAAATCTATCTACCAAAAGAATAATCTAGAGGAAGATCTTCTAGAATCAAAAGATTCTATTAGCTCTTCTTACATTTGACTTATTCTTCCTTATTACTAGGCCTTATTAATATTGGCCTTAATTACATGGAAATATATTAATCTACCTACTTGAGGGGTTAGGGAGGTTAGGTCTCTAACATGCCCTCCCCCTTAAAAAACAACATTGTCCTCAAGGCTTGAGATGAGGAAATTGGTGCATAATGGTAGTTGGCTCCCAGGTGGCATCTACTGGATTTGTATCTTTCCATTGTACTAGTTCACTTCCTTGATGGTGCACTGACGGAGACGATGCTCACGCTGGTCCAATCACCTTATTTAACCATGAGACATGAAAAACATGATGGATCATAGAATGTCTGGGAAAATATAATTGATAGTCCACATTTCCCACTCGCTTGAGAACTGTATAAGGACCATAAAATTTGGGCACCAATTTCTAACAATGGACAACCTTGAGTGAAGTCTTCTTATAAGGTTACAGTGGAAGAAACACCTAATCCCCTTTAGCAAATTGATGTTCTGAGTGACCTTGATCTTCCTATTGCTTCATACGATTCTGAGAAATTTCTCTTTGAGGGTATGGAGAATAGCCTCTCGAACTATAAGATTTTGGTCAACCTCTTGGACCTTCGAGACACCAAGAATGTATGAGAGAAATGAAGGTGTCTTTTTTCGATATACTGCTTCAAAAGGAGTCATGTGAGTAGTTGTATGGTAAGAAGTGATGTACCACCATTCAGCTAGGGGTAACCATTGAGCCCACTAATTTTTCCTTTCATATGCAAAACAAAGCAAATATGTTTCCAAACACTTGTTAAAAACTTTAGTTTAACCATGATTTTGGGGATGATAGGAGGTGTTGAGATTCAATTGGGTTCCCTATATTCTGAACAATTCTTGCCAAAAATTGCTAGTGAAAGTGGGATCTCGGTTAGAGACAATAGAATGAGGCATGCCATTAAGTTTGAAGAGATTATCCATGAAAACTTGAGCCATTGTGGATGTGGTGAAGGGATGTTACATAGCACAAAAATGAGCATATTTGGAAAGACAATCAATCACCACCATGATGATTGTCTTATTTCCATATTTAGGTAGGCCCACAATGAAATCCATAGAAATATCCCGCCAAATAGAAGGGGGAATTGGAAGGGGTTGGAGTGTGTCGGGGGATTTGACTAGTTCTTCCGTGTTGCGTTGATAGACATCACATTCAGCCACAAAATTACAGATGTCATGTTTCATACCATCCCAGAAAAAAGAATGTTTGAGCCTTTCATAGGTTTTGGTAAACCCTGAATGCCCAGTTGTAGGTGAAGCATGAAGCTCATAAAGCATTTTGGATTTAATTTGTGACTAGTTTCTTAACTAGAGATGTCCTTTTTAGTGAAGCTCATTATTGTTCCAAGAGTACCCTGGAGAAGCTGGAGAATTTTCTTGCAATTGTTGGATGAGGCGAGATATTTTGGGATCTTGTAACCATTCATGGAAAGCAGCTTGGAGTCAATATCGCACAATGAATGAGAGGGAAAAGAGGGGCCCTTATTCTTCATATTTTTGGGAAAGAGCGTCAACCACCACAATTTATATTCCATTCTTGTAAATGATCTCATAATTGTAGTCAAATATCTTGGTTACCCATTTTTTTAACTCCAAGGAGGAAATTCTTTGTTCCAAAAAATAATTGAGGTTCTGGGGATCGGTTTTAATCTAGAAGTTTTTCCCTAATAGATAAGGACATCAAAGATCCAATGCATGTAGAATAACCAACATTTTATTTTCATAGATTTATTGGCCCAAATGTCTGTCTAAAATGTTTTTATTAGTGAAGGCCAAATTCCTACCCTCTTGCATGAGGACTGCCCCAATTCCTTTTCAGGAAGCATCACATTCCCTGACAAATATCTTGGTGAAGTCTAGAAGAGCCAGGACCAATGTCATGCACATAGATGCTTTCAAGGCATGGAAGCATTGCTCAGTTGTTGGAGTCTAGTTGAATGCATTATTTTTAAGGAGAGTCGTGAGAGGTGCTACATTTTTTCCATAATTCTTAAAAAACTTGTGATAATAACCTGTTAAACCCAGAAATCCACACAATCTCTTAAGAGTTTTAAGGCAAGGCCAATCCTGCATAGCTTCAATTTTCTTAGGATCCATTCTTATGCCATCCTTGCCAACAATATGACCCAGGTACTCCACTTTTGAGGCTCCAAAGGCACAGCTAAATTCTTTGAGGAACAATTTGTGTTGAGAGACGATATGAAGAACTCGATCCACATGGCAAAGATGGGTTGTTGATCCGGATTTTATGGGAAAAATGAAAATGAATACGAATTATTATTATTCTTAACACAGAGACACAAGAATAAAAAATATGCAATAACATAGATACAGTAAAAATGGTTTCTATTCAATAAGAAAATGTGTTGAAACTGTAAAATGCAGTGGAAAACAAGCTTGCTAGAATGGTGGTGGCTTATATCTTAGAAGATATGTGACAGTTGTGCTCATTCACAAGAATATGGTTACAATGAGGCTCTCCAAGCATTTTTACAATAAACATGAATTCCAAAACCCCACACATCCGAAAACCTAACCCTAGGAGATGAATCGCCAAAAGTCATGTGGGCCCCATTGGGGTAAGCTAGTACATCAACTTCCCAGGGTCGTAACTTTTGCATACGATCTCTGTTTTAGGCGCACGATAGCCCATTGCAAAGTTTTGTCCAAGGAATACACATGTTGTTATTAGAATCTAACTCTGTCTACATTCTAACTATGGTGAGCCCTAAAAATGTTGTTTAGCGCCTCAAAACGGCCCCAGAAGTGAGGGACCCAAAAACTAGGAAAAATTGCCAAATTGGAAAACTGCCAAAATGAGACAGTTGGAATAGGTGGGAGGCCACTGAAATCCATCTGGATCAGCTGTCCAAGTTTTACTATAGATGAGAATATCATCAAAGAAAACTAAGACAAAATGACGGAGAAAATCATGAAAGACATGATTCATGAGACTTTGGAATGTTGATGGGGAATTACAAAGGCCAAAGGGAATGAACATGAAATCATAGTGACCCTCATGAGTTCTAAAGTAACTCTTGGGAATGTCTTATTATTTCATATGGATCTGGTGGTATCCATTTAGAGATCAAGTTTAGTAAAGTATTGGTAATTGCTAAATTCATACAAGAGGTCATCAATGATAGGAATGGGAAACTTGTCATTTATGGTGAGTTTATTGAGGGCACGGAAGTATGGAAACATAATCCAAGTACCTTATTTATTGAGTAATGTGACCACAGGAGACGAGTAGGGGCTGGTACTATGACATATAACACCTGCTTCAAGCAATTCTTGCAAAATTTTGTCAATTTCATTCTTTTGGGAAAATGAATGATGATATGGGAGAACATTGGGAGGGAGACTGTTGAGAATAAGTGGAATGGAATGATCATGAACACCTAAAAAGGGGGAAGTCCCTAGGGTGTGTAAAAAACAACTTAGTGTTTGGATATGAGAGATCGGAGGTCAGGATGCACAGAGGGTGTCTCAACTTCTTAAATAGAATGGAGTTGGGCGATAATACCATAATGACCTTTTTTGAGAGGAATTTACATACGATGGAAATTGTTGATCTCAGGGGAACCTGTTGTGATGCCTTGGAAGAAATATTATTGTCCCTCTTATTGGACTTGCATGGTTAATTCCTTAAAATCCATGAGAATTGGGCCCAAAGTGTGTAACCATTCAACACCTAGCAGAATATCCCAATTTAAATAAGTACATTTTCACAACTCCCACCACATTTCATGGAACTTCCATTAGCTATCATGATTTGAAAATTTTTTATGGCACGGATAAACAATTTATTTCCTGGGAAATGCGGCGGTGAATAAAATTATGGGTACTTCCACTATCAACTAGGATCATGATTTTCATATGCTTAATATAGCTAATGAGCTTGAGGGTTTGAGGACCAGAGAATCCCATGAGACCATGTAATGAAATCATTGGTTCAACGTCTGGTGGGTCAGCAGGAGGAGTAGTAGCATCATGAAGGCATATCTCTTCAACAGGGGGAACTTCAACTTCCTCTTTAGAAACATCTTCTGAAATGTCCATAAAAATATTTTGTTCCTTACACTTGTGCCCAGAAAAATATTTGTTATAAAAATTATGGAAAAGACCTTTGAGTTGGCATTCAACTATTTCTTCATGTGTTAACTTTTGGAACTTGAAAGGAGTGGATTGAGGGGCAGGTGGGTTTGGTTTAGGGCAGGGAACAAAAGTGGGTTTTCTGCTCGAGGCCAAAATGACCTGTTGTGCCTCCTTGGAATGCTTAGTGGATTCCAACCAAGTTGGGGGGAGAGCCATGATGAGCTAGGTGTGAATTTCATCCTTGAGGCCACTAATAAATCATTCCCTGCAGAAAGTGCATGTCATGCCCTCCGTTCGGAAATCTAAGTGCTCAAAGGAAAAAATAAAACATTCTACTATGCTAGACTGTTTCAGCTTGGGCAGACATCATAAATGGTGTGTATCTATGTCAAAGCATTCATACAACTCAAAAACAAACTGCAACCAAGAAACATACCCTTGGCTTTCATTATGATGTCATTTCCACCATTTCTATCTTTCCATGTCCAAATAGAGAATTCCATAATGAAGCTTGGTTAACTCACCATTAATACCATGTGGGGAGAAAAAATGTTCTATTTGAATAACCCAGGCTTGTGGATCCGAGCCATCAATTTTTTTTACCTAAACTCTAAGAATACAGGGATCAAGAGGTATGTAATAGGAATGAAAGGGGATAGGTCGATTGGAGTCAACACCTTCAGTATATATAGGGGGTTCAGAGGAGGATGTGTCATGGAATTTGGTCATAAATTCAAATGGAGTGTGGAATGGATTGCATTAATTTGGCCACCTAGATAGTCTTTGACTTCACAATTGGTGCTATGGAGTTGGCCCTAGATAATGTCTATTTTTGCATGAATGGATGAAATGTCCTTGTTTACTCTATCCTGAAGGGAATCCATATCAGTACTTAGTTTCTGATTGGTTTCTTCATGGAGAGTGGGAGCCATGATGGAAAGAAAGGTGGTTCCATCGGGTCAAAGAAAGAGTTGAAAATGATAGGTATGAAAATGATCAGGGTGAAAAAGGGAATCCAATGAGATAGGTCCCTAATAAGGGAGTCAGAAGGGGAACAATACCACAAGAAAAAAAGAGGATGAAAAATTATAGGTATCACTGTGATTGGGACGAAAAGAGGAATGCATGGTCTATGTCTCAAAAAAGAGTGCGGGAAGGACCCAAAAGATAATTTCTCCTGCAAAGTTATACTCCATTATGAATAATACTGTAGTGTTGAAAGGCCCAAATTCTTAACAGGAAAAAATGTGTATTAATTTCACAACTAGAATGTAGGAAGTAAAGTTGCACAACAATAGATCTTGTCTGTTATATTTTTGTTTCCATCCCAAGGTTTAGGGTATTCAGGGTTTCTGTAGACAAGGGTTTTCCCTTTGTTATAGCTTTGTGATATACATGTGGGGTCCAACAGTAGTACTCAAACCAATATCTTAGGGCACCAACTAAGGAGGCTAGACCGTGCCCTTAGTCGTACTACCTGACTACCCAAGTACTAGAGTGTATCTTCCCGAGTGTTGTTCTTGGTGGCACTATAACAGTCAGGCTACCGATTGTTTTATCTACAAATGGATTTAAGATATCTAGTCCGATCTGTATACAAGTGTTGTCTGATATGCTACCACTTGAAGGGGTACCAACAGGGTTTACAAGGGTGGCCAACAATGTTCCCTTAAGTACCACTTGTAGTTCTTGCATGTATGCTTCCTCGACTACATATTTACGTGCTAACTGGTAGATATATGTGTAGTACTCTATAAGTAAAATAACATGCAAAATAGAAATATTTTAGCTAGAAATGACAGAGAAGTAATTATATAACCAAAACAATACTAGAATAATACGAGAATAACACCAGAAAGAGCACTTTGATTATTGATAGAAATGTTCACTTTCCTCTTCGAGGGGGAAACCTCCATCAAAGCAGATATCTATTACAATAATATCCAAGACAAGATTTCTCATACCCTCTACTTCTATTTATACTAAATCTATATATCCAAACGAACAATCTAGAGGAAGATCCTTCTAGAATGGGAAGGTTCTACTCGATCTTCTTACATTTGAATTATTCTTCTTTATTGCTAGGCCTTATTAATATTGGTCTTTATTACATGGGATTATATTATTCTACCTATGTGAGGGGTTAGGTGGATTAGGTCCCTAATATGCCCTCCCCCTTGAATAACAACATTGTCCTCAAGGCTTCAGATGAGGGAATTGTTGTAGAATGGTGGTTGAATCCTAGGTGGCATCTTCTTGAGGTGTATTTTTTCATTGGACTAACACTTCCTAGATGGTGCATTGACAGAGATGACACTCTCTCTAGGCTAAGACTTCTTATGGCTGCAACCATATGGAAGCTTCTTCATCCAACTCAAGGAGACTAGTTTGAGTTTGGAACTTAGTTCCAATCACCTTCTTTAAGCAGGAAACATGAAAAACAGGATGGAGCTTCGACTGACTCAGTAGATCTAACCGATAGGCAGGGATGATTTTAAGGATGGAAATTTATTTTAAAATGTAGAAACCTTGGTGAATCTTACTAATCCTTCATATGGCAACTATAAATGATTGGTGATATTTTTTTTTTAAATCTTCAAATTTCTAAGGATTTTATATATTTTTTATAAAATTTTGGCGATTTTTAAGGTAAAATCATTTTATCTTATAGAATTTGGGTGAATCATTTTTAAAATAGCGAATCTTGTTTTTGGAAAAACCATGGAAAATTAGCCCATGAGCGAAATTTAGCCCCTATAATCATCCCTGCTAATAGGCCACCGATCCCACACGCTTGAGCACTGTATGAGGACCATAAAATTTGGGCGCAAGTTTTTGACAGTGTTGAGCTTTGAGTGAAGTCTTCTTATAATATTGTTTTCAAATAAATACTTGGTCCCCTTAAACAAAATGGCATTCGGAACGACCTTGATCTACTTGTTGCTTCATGTGATTCTGAGCCATGACCAAATTGTCTTTGAGGGAACAAAGAATAGCCTCGTGGACTGTAATATTTTTGTCACCTCTTGAACCTTCGAGACCCCTGGAATATATGAGAAATGATGGGGGATTTTGGCCATAGACTGCTTCAAAATGAGTCATGTGAGAAGTTGTATGGTAAGATGTATTGTACCACCATTAAATTAGGGGTAACCATTGAGCCCACTGATTTTTCCACTATGATGAAAAACACCTCAAATATGTTTCCAAACACTTGTTGACAACTATAGCCTATCCATCCGTCTGGGGGTGATAAGCAGTGCTAAGATGAATTTGGGTTCCCATTATCTTGAACAATTCTTGCCAAAAATTGCTGGTGAAAGTGGGGTATCTGTTAGAGACAATAGAATTAGGCATGCCATGAAGCTTGAAGATATTATCCATGAATATTTGAGCCACTATGGCAGCTGTGAATGTGTGTTGAAGAGCACAAAAATGAGCATATTTGGAGAGAAAATATACGACCACCATGATGACTAACTTATTACTCGATTTAGGTAAGCCTACAATGAAATCCATAGAAATATCTTGTCAAATAGTAGAGGGAATCAGAAACGGTTGGAGTGTGCTCGGAGTTTTGAAATTTTCTCCCTTATTGCATTGATAGACCTCACATTCATCCACAAAGGTGTGAACGTCGTGTTTCATACCCTCCCANAAAAAAAAAAAAAAAAAAAAAAACGTTTGACCTGTTCATAGGTTTTGGTAAACCCTGAATGCCTGGTTGTGGGTGAGGCATGAAGTTTGGAAAGCACTTTGGATTTAAGTTGGGATTGCTTGCATAAATACAAACATCCTTTGTAGTGAAGCTATCCATTATGCTAAGATTACCCTGGATAAACTAAAGAATTGTGTTGCAATTGGTGGAGCAAGCTAGAAATTTTGGGGTCTTGCAACCATTCTTGATGAACAGCTTGGAGACAATCTAGTACAATGAAAGATAGGGAGAAAAGGGACATGTATTCTTCATGTTTATAGGAAAGAGCATCAGCCACTACATTTTCCTTTCCCTTCTTGTAAATGATCTCATAATCATAGCCAAATCGCTTGGTCACCCATTTTTGTTGGGTCGGGGATGAAATTCATTGTTCCCGAAAATACTTGAGACTTTGATTATCAGTTTTGATTTGGAATCATTGACCCAATAAATAAGGATGTCAGAGACCCACAACATCCAAAATAACTAACATTTCCTTTTCATAAATGGATTGGCCCAAATGTTGCTTTAAAATATGTTTTCTAGTGAAGGCCAAGGGCCTGTCATATTGCATGAGGATGGCTCCAATTCCTTTCTTGGAAGCATCACATTCCAATACGAATGTCTTTGTGAAGTCTGAGATGGCTAGGACAGGGGTCGAGCACATAGCATATTTTAAGGCTTGGAAGAAACGATCTGTAGTTGAAGTCCAAGTGAAAGCATTCTTCTTAAGGAGGGAAGTGAGAGGAGTTGCAATCTTTCCATAATTTCTAACAAAATTCCTATAATATCCCTTTAAAACCACAAAACCACGCAATCTCTTAAGAGTTTTAGGGCGAGGCCAATATTGCATAGATTCAATTTTCTGAGGATCCACTCAGACACCATCCTTGCTGACAATATGACCCAGGTATTCCACTTTTGAGGCACCAAAGGCACATTTGGATTGTTTGAGGCAAAGTTGGTTCTTAGAGAGTACATGGAGAACTTGATTCACATGGGAGAGATGGGATGGTGAAGTTTTACGATAGATGATAATATCATAAAAGAAAACTAAGAAAAAATTATGGAGAAAAGGATGGAAGACATGAACAATTTTCTCAATTTCATTCTTCTTGGCAAAGGGATGACGATAAGGCCGAACATTGGGAGGAAGAATTCCTGGGATGAGAGGGATGGAATGATCATGGACTCCATGGGAAGGGGGAAGTTTTTTGGGAGTGGTAAAAACAACTTGGTGGCGGGAGAGGATAGATTGGAGGTTGGGATGCACAAAAGGTGTCTCAACAACATGAATGGAGTGGAGTTGGGATATAATTCCTGAATGATATTTTTTTAGGAGCTTTTCCATGCGATGGGAGCTAATGATCTTAGGGGAGCCTGTTGTGATGCCTTGGAACTTATATTTTTGTCCCTACTATTGGAATTGCATGGTTAAATCCTTAAAATCCATGAGAATGGGGCCTAGAGTGCGTAGTTATTCGGCACCAAGAACAATGTCACAACCACCCATGTCTGTAACAAACATATGGGATTTCAGGTGATACTAACTAATTTGGAACCACCATTGGAAATCATGATTTGAAAATTATTGACGACATGGATGTAACAATTGACTTCTTGGGCAATGCGAAGATGAATAAAGTTATGGGTGCTACCACTATCCACAAGGATGATGACTTTCCTATTTTTGATGTAAGAAATTAATTTGAGATTCTGGAGAGCAGAGAAGCCAGTGAGGGAATTAAGTGAAATAATCGGGTCAATCAAAGGGTGGGATGAGGTCATATGGCGGTGGTAGTTCCTCCACAGGCGGAACAATAACATCTTCTTCAAAAATATCCTCAGTCACAACCATAAAAATCTTTTGTTCCTTACACTTGTTCTCGGGAAAATATTTTTCATCACAATTATAACAAAGACCCTTGAGTAGACGTTCAGTCATTTCAACCCTGGTTATTTTTTGTATCTTGAGGGGAGTTGCAGGAGGGGAAAATTGGTGGGTTTAGGGAGAGGAGGAAAGGAGGGTTTGCGAGTTTGGGAGGATACAATCCGTTGGGATTCCTTGTCTTGTTGAGTATCTTCCAACCAAGTCTGGGGGCATGCCATGAGAACATGGGCATGAATTTCATCTTTGAGGCCACTGATAAAGACTTCCCTAAAGAAAGCATCTGACATGCCCTCTGTTTTGAAAGACAAGTTTTAAAGGCGGAAATAAAGTCTTCCACTGTCCCATACTTCTTTAACTTGGTCAAACAGACTAAATGGCGGGTTTCAGAGTCAAAGAGGTCATAAATTTCGACCACAAATTATGTCTAAGAAAGATACACTTGGCGTGGATTTTTTCGCTATTGTCATCATTCTAGATCCAGATGTAGGACACCATAATGAAGTTTTCCTAAATCATCCGTAATGCCATGGAAAGAGAAATGATGTTCCATTTGGGTGACCCGACCTGTAGGATCTGATCCATCAAATTTGTTCACCTCAATTTTGGAAGGGTGGAGGTCTCAGGAAGAGTGGGTAGTATGAGGACCTTGGTAATGGGAAGATTCATGGTCATCCTGATAAGATGGTTGTTCAGAAGAGGAAGGATTCTGAGAATGGCCCATGAAGTTTTCTTTGAGGTATTTGAGTTCTAGGATGTGGGAAGATTGTTCCTTGAGTATCTCAATAGCTGAATTGATTGAGATAAGGTTGGCATTGATAGTCTTGATGTCTTCCTTGTTCTAGTGGGTGTCAACAATCAAGGCATTGAGTTATTGGGCTTGTGTGGTATTCATTTGGAAAAATGAGCAGGCAAATGGTATAGGGGAAACAAAAGGGGTCTGGAGGGGTGGGTGAGACCACAAAGAAGAAGGGTGTCAAATGATAGGTGTTAGCACTCCGTAAATCTATTCGGCTGATAAATAAATGACAAAGGTAACCTTTTCAACCAACTTTGAGACCCGAAACTAGTCTTTCGGATCTGGAGAGGGCTCTCTCAGAAATGGAGCGGTCTCTGCGTGGGATATGACTTTGGGAGAAATGGATAGATTTAGATACCTTCAAGATAATGGGTTCTAGTTATATTGGCGCAAGGAAGTGAAACTTGGGCTATGGAGTCGATATGAGGAAATGATAGAGATAAATGACTCAGTGACCAGACATGAGAGGAGAAGGCTAGGAGAGCAACAATATTCAATGAAAAACTATAATATGGCAGGAGAAATTATAGGAAGTAACTCAGGAGCACCACTGTGGACGAATTCAGAGTTAGCTTTAGAAGAAAAACATTTTATCTAAGTGGCGCGAACAAGGGGCGCTATGCAGCGAATCCACATGTTCGAAAATTTGTTCTGAAATAGACAGTACAAGATATGAAATAAAAGTAACAGGAAACACATACGCGAAGAAAGAAACACAATACATCCGACTATCACAACTAGAATCTTTTCATCAAGTCACAGGACCTTTGCATTAAATTTCGGTCAAAAAATAAGATTACATACAATTGCAGTCGTTTACCCCATTTGCCAACCAACCCTTTTTATATGAAAATGATCCCCATATATAGAAATCTAATGTCACCCTTGGCTGTTAAGGTCGAGCTACTCTCTCCTGGAATCATAACAGATCCAAATTCAGTAAGACCAAATGTGTTGGTTAGAGTACAGTATTTAGTGTGTTGTGTAATATTTTCAAATCGATTCAACAAATATTCCGTGCGGGGCACACTCTACAAGGTCGCTCTCTAGAATAAGCTAGAATTTAGCAAGGTATGTCATTTTTTTCTATAATTCATTTTCTGAGAGGTTCCAAGTAGTGAAACCTGGAGGAATTGCACAAAATGCACTAAAGAATATTGTGTATCAATTTCATATATTTATTCATTACAGGTACGTAGTTATGATTATTTCAAGTTAGGGTTGTTGAATAATCCAAAGCTAGTCATGTGAGACTAAAGAAAAGTTTGATGAACATGTTAGTCTTTTGTTGTTAAAGTTAAGGAAGGTTTGCAGGTATGTGATCATTTACAGAGTTACAAATCATATTTGGATGATGATATTGATGAGGGATTTTGGTTGAGGTACATGTTGGGTACATGGTTGAGACAAGTAGTTGATGAGTTGGCACATACATGAGGTGTATAGTTGATGATGTTGGTACATATTGATGAGTCATAGTCGATGAGTAGTTGAAACATGATTGGTACATACTTGGTGCATGGTTGGATGCACTTGTTTATGGTACAGGTTAATTACAGGTTGATGCATGGTTGATGCACTTATTTATGGTATAGGTTGATTACAAGTTGATGCATGGTTGATGCATGGTTTGGGTTTATTGTTATAGGTTTACAGCGGTATATCTCACAGTGATAGCGTAACAGTGGTTCCATCATTCTACTTCTACTTTAGGGCGGTTGGATGGGGCAAGGACAGGTGGTTGTAGCCACCTTCCAGTTGTAGTCGGAGAACATAGGGGGTTGTAGTGTCCTTCTGGTTGTAGCCATAGAATAGGGGAGTTGGATCTTCCCTCAGGTTGTAGCCTGAGAAACAAGGGGGTTGGAGCCTCCTTCCAGTTGCAGCTAGAAAACAAAGGAAGTTGGTGCTTCCAATGAATGTAATTCTTCAAAACATATAATAAAAAGCATTATGTGGTTTTCTCCTACTTTGGGTTTCCACGTAAAACACTGGTGTACTGTGTATGTGTATGATTGTTCATTTGTTCATTTCTTATTTACTTTGCAGTTATTGGATGATAATGCTACATTGATATAACACTTGAATTATATGGTTAAAAAGGATTAAATT
>JASDQU010739913.1:95450-107180 GCA_032191745.1 Picea mariana
TCAAATTCCAACAAATAAATGGAACAAGTTGATTTTAATGTACTAAAGATGACCCTTTTTTGGAAAAAAAATAATTAAACTAGAGTAGATGCAGAGCATGTAGTAACCAGACAAAACATTTTGAATGCTATGACAACGTGGAAGGGATTATTTGTAGCTTTTCATGGGACTGGGAGGCATGCAAATGATTGGGAAGCTTGAGGAATGGACACTCTTATTAATTTATAGAGAATTCTGATGTGCTATTCAGGTCATCTGAAGAACAAGCCGAAGTACCATTATCTCGTTAATTATTATTTTCATTCTCACTTCATATTTGTATCAAGTTTCAACTATATGTCTCTATCTTGTACGTACTATGTAGACATTTAGTAAGTATAATTTTACATTTGTATAAATGATTTAATAGAATGTTCTGCAAACATAGCTAGTAAGATCAAGTGGGATTGGATGCACAAAATAACTAGTACTTGCAATTACATGATAATTTCCTCTTCGTAGTGATTATGAATGACAACAACTTCTCCATAAGCTAACTTAGGATTTAGGCAATGGTATTGACTAGAAATTTATTTTCACCTACAGAGAATAACCAGGTTTGGAGGAAGCTTATACTCTCCCTTAAAGGCCTTCAAATATAAGTTAGGATCTTGTATCCCTATTTCAGTCACATAATTTAATCAATATAATGTAATTTCAACAGTTAAAAGAGGAGAAAATTGTACAATATTAACTATTTCATTCATTGAAGAACAAACTACTATGAATGCTATATTGTCTGGAAAAATGATTGAGGGTAGGGGGCAAGAGGAACCGAGTCTCAAAACCACAAAGATTTATGGAAATTTGGCTTCATAAATAATATGTATGAGAATGATCCCTTATAACTCGCTCATGCACAAAAAGCTAAAAAAGTGGGACTAGCTTGGAAACACAAAAACAACAAGAAGGTAGGCATGCCTAGGCATATTTTAGATCAAGAGAATAGCAGCAACAGTACCCCGTAGATACTTTATCTAAACCAAATTTAATATATGTACTCATCAAATGGTAGGAAAAMAAATAGTCTTAACAASTTCATCTACCCAATCGATGACCTAACAACTTCATGGACCAATGACTTTGAAAACAAGAATAAAATAGTCTTAATGCCAGAATTCTGTGAAAAAAACCAAGCATATGTACAGGAAAACAATAACTAAAAGAGWCGCTCAAACTCTTCAACGGAAGATATAACTCTGCATAAATATCCTGAAACCACCAAAATAAACTAGAAGATATATTTAAATTTTATAGGCTAGAAAAKAAAATKTCTGTGACTCTAATTTTTTAAGAATTAAAGTACAGAGTTCCCGGGGTTTTATCGATAGATTTATCATATAAATAACAGTGGGTTTGCTCTTATTTASAACTGAAACTTATCAGTGACATTCGGGGCCTAAATTATTTACACACCAATCAAACAACTATTAGTTCAATAATACATGTCAAGCCAACCTGATGATGACTTTTAAACTGTTATTGTATGGCTGAGAAAGCATAACCCCAACCCATAATTTGTTGAGCACCAAGAGAACCATGAAGAGACTTGAAGATTGTTAAATTGCAGACAGTGCCTATATTGAGCTTTGGTCTTAGTCCATCTATTCTTAAATAGAAAAAACTCAAATTAGTAGTGCAAATTTAAACCATAGGACTTAGTTCATGTGCAGAAAGTTTGCACGTAGTAGGCAAGGTTAAGTTAAACACCCATGAAGCATTAGGGCACCATAAATATCAAATAGTATAATTCATTATCTACTTGTAAACAATACACCAGTTTGCAGAGCTAAAGCATTGATTGTGAGAACTATATATAGTGACCTCTTTTGGAGTCTTTGCAAGGTCCATGTTGAATCTAACAAGGAGATGGTGAAATTCATCACAAACTACCCCATTTCTGAAGCAATTTCTTATGGTTTCCAAATGCAGCCATTGAAACTTGAAAGTAGCAAAGACACGGTATGCCTATAAATTCATCACGATGAAGCATATTATTGATATAAAACAATCAATGCCGGCTATGGTTGTTAATTACAAATAGATTATATAGAGGGGAGTGGAATGAGAGAAGGAAATAATGATTCAGAAGCTTGTTGCATATCAGTATTGATGGAGCAAGATTGTTATTAGCTTCACAGAACCTTTCGTTGCTTTGATTAGGACAAAAACCATAGAGAGTATTTATTTGGCATAGGTGTACAAGGATATGGACAACATGATTGAGAAGAAAATCGATAAAATAACAAAGTAAAATGAAAGCCAAAAATCTTCTAGACAAATTTTATTGATCTCGGAGGTAACAGGGGAATTGAACTTATCTAACCTGTCAATGATTAATGAAGCTCCAAACCTACAAAGTTCAAACACTATCTTCAATTAGTCCAATGGTCTAGGGTTTCAAAAGTATAATTGAATCAATGTCAACTATTATGTGCCAGCACTGAAGCCTGTTAAGAGAACTAAAATCTGAAAAATCTGAAATTTGAAATTTAGAACTAGATCTGAGAATCTGGATACTAAAGCAAACCTAAATTAGGAAACTTTCAAGGTAATTAATTGCAACAAAATTCAACAATTTGTAAGATTACTAATAGCAGGGAGATGAAGGAACTAACAGGTTGTAGAGGAGGGTACCAGGGGCATACTGTGGAGGAGGCTTTGAAAAATTGGGTCTAGAATCAAGAGCCTAAATCCTATAGAGCTCTTGCTTTTGAGGCTTCTTGATTCATATGGTTAGCTAGAAATGTTGATATATTTCAAAAGAGAGACACCCCTCCATTTCAATGCGCATGTCAAATTAGATATCTACTTGGAAGAATAAAAATACACTAAAAGACACAAAAAAACCAGGATATTGAAGCAACCTCAAATTAATAAGTCAGGATCTTGGGGCTACTTTGATGGTGCTAGCCAAGATCAACATGCTGTCTGTGGCACGGGAGGTTCCTTATTTTTAAATGATGCTCATTTCTTTGATTTCAAAGTAGGTCTACGAGGGGGTACTAATAACTATGTTGATTTGATGGCTTTGAAGCTAATAATAAGCTGGCAGCAGACAAGGGGGTCACAAAATTGCAGGTTTTTGGTGGCTTTGAAGTGGTTATAAATTGGATGAAGGATAGAGGATGGGAAATGTGACTTTGCACTCAACACTAACTCAGATGAAAAGAATGGAGACATTGTTCTCCAACATATTCTATCATTATGTATAAGGAGAACTCAATACATAGGCAGATGGTTTATCAAAAGGACTGTTGCTGGGAATCAATTTATGTGTGATCATGGAGTTTCAAGAAGGAATCTTCCAGTTAGAATGCTTGATGATAGTGGTTGGAATTTGAATCTGTTTACTAAGTGCTAAGTAGTATCATGCTCAAGTTCTGGTTTATTAATTTCTAACACTGTTGAATATCACATGGTATTTTGATGAAAGTCATATTGTATGTGGACTGTAATGTATTTTTGAGAACCATAGAAATTCTGTGTATTGCTTTTTGTTTTGCAAATAAGTTTTCTTAGAGACTAAATTAGAGGAAGCATGGATGGAATTATGCAAGAGTTCTGGTATGCCTCTGGGTTATATGAATAAAGATAGAAAGAAGAATTTTGTTTTTATAGTAATTTATTATAACGATGTTCAAGCATATGCACAATGTAATCCTTTTATTGCTAATAAAAAAATATCACTTTTCCCAATGAAAAAAAATACAATGGCACTTATATGGAACACCTTATATAGAAACTATCTATCTTGTAACAAATTGTACATCGCAAATTTTGTGGATAGCTGGGAAAGTAAACCTCCATATGGTTGCGAAGAGATGTTGCATGTGTAAGGAAATACGAATGCACAGCTACTCTAATTTATTACTTCACGTCTAGTGAAGTGTAAACAACTCCAATATGAAAATAAGTGTAATCAAATTATTAAAATAAAAACTGATATTTGCACAATGCGGTCCTTGGAACTTTTCAATAAATGGATTATAATTGGTCTTAGGCCTAAGATAAGTACAGATGCTACATCACCAAGTGAAAACTAACCTAACAACTTAATCTATAGAGACCTATAAGAATTGAAAAAATGAATTGTGTCCATTCTTTGGATGCAAATTGATTCCTATAAAAACATAGGAAAATTATTCTCATAATTTTGACATACAAGTTTTGTTGATAAAAGTTGGAGTTGATTGAAAACAAAATTGACATAATAATGGTCATCTCCCTCCAACATCCAAATCAATTTGCATGAGATGTGAATACCCATATTTTAATTTTTTATCATATCTGCTACTCAATTCACCCATACAAAGTAGATCTATGGATAAAATTATATTATTTGAACTTATCTAACTCAACTCATCCATACAAAGTAGATCTATTAATAAAATTATATTATTTGAACTTATCTACTAGCAAAAGTCAGAAATGTACATGAAGATCAGATCCTTTTAGAGATAAGTGAAACTACTATATTTTATCATATTGGTTGTTTGACTCTTCAAAAAAATCTTAGATCTATTACCACATTATCAATACAATTCAATATACTTAAAAACAATTAGAGACAGGGATGAATCGATTTGAACTTTATAAATGCTTACAGAGACCGTTAATTTTATAAGTTTATAAGACAACTGCAGTACATAAAGGATTAGATTGAGCATTTTTCTTAAATGTTTAATATAATAGAATGGTAAACCAAAAATTACTCTTTCAAAAGTACTAGAACTAAGATAAGAAGGCTTTATTATCATAAGCACACCCAATATACATCACATCACTCATTTCACACTAGAAAAAGGGCTAATCCAACCATTTGATTGTCGAGAGTTCATTATTTCAGTTTTAGTTGATATTGTGGTGTTGTTGTTAGCAACGTTAAGTTGAGAAAGACCCTGTCATAATATTGTTGTACTAAGAAGTTCTTCAAGAGAAAGCATCAACATGTTGACATCTAAGTCACGGGACACGATGACACGAGACATAGAGGACACGGAAATACGAGTGTCCGACACATGAAATTTTGACCTCGACAACAAGACACAGAGGACACGTTTATATATATATATATCTAAAAAAATTATATATGAAAAAAATTGAAAATTACACATACAAAAATGAAATTTAGACATAAAGATTCATATTTTAGACATAAAAATGAAATTTAAACATAAAGATGCATCCCAAGGAATCTTAGGAAGGCTTCCCATTGTCACCACAACAACTCTTCCTCTCACTTTAGGCTAGCTCTCCTCAAACACAAGAGGAGCTTCCCTAAGGTAGGAATACTAAAGCTACGGCAACAAGGATCAAGGTGAATATGAAGAGTTAGCTTTAGCAAAACACATACATTGTAGAAGAGTTAAATGGATTCATAGAGGACCGAGACTAGTGCCTATCAAATCTTGGGCAGGTGAAGTTGAGAAACATCAATCTAAAGAGGACGGTTTTGTGAATGACTGAGGAAAGGGTTGCTAACAACATGCCACAATCAGCCTTAATAATGCTGAAAAATAATGCAAAAATATAGTCTTGGAGAGTCCTACCAGTGCCACTCTTGAATAAGGTTATGTAGGTGTTGTCCTAATATGAAATATTAATTCCAGCAACAATTATTTAATAGCTGCAAGATAACTATATTCAGAAATATCACAGAAAAACAACATAAGAGGGAGAACCTCCTCACATTACAACCATCCAAATGGCAAATTTTTCGTTAGGCCTTCATAACTTTGTGTGACACGTGTCATGAAATCGGGACACCATCCAAATGCGTGTCCGACACGAATTTAGGTCATGTCACGTGTGAAGGACACGACCTAAATTCGTGTTGAACACGAATCAGGTCGAATCCGTGTCCCCACATAGAATTCGAGACACGAGGAGGGTTTTCAACGAATCATGTTTCATAGGTTGACATGCATGTTGACGTGGGTAAAATACCCTTTATCAACAATAGGGGTTACTTCCGATAAGAAGTCCCAATTATACTTCTCACTGTTTGGAATAGGGAACCAATTCGGATTCTGACCCGGCAATCATTTATGATTTGGGGTTTACCAGTTGCGGCCCTATCTAGTGATGAAGGTTTCTAATCTAAAGAATGAAATGCAACTAATCTATGATGCATGCATTTGAACGGAAAAGGTAACCAGAAAGAAAACATAGAATCATCCATGCTCATGTCAATGGCTCGAGAAATATCTCACACAAAGAAAAGACAAGAATATGAACAAATAACTGCAAACAAAGAATAGTCTAGCATTTAAACAATCATTTACATTTCTATGCCCACGAATTCAGACGAATATTATCCAAAGAACAAAAATAAGAATGTAGTCATCATACATAAGAGTAGTCTACAATACGAAGTACATCCTTACAAAACCTGAATGCTAAGCCAAAACACAAAGGAATAGTCCACCATACATCCAACATGAGGATCAGAGTTCTCTAGGAAATAGCTTGGCCAAACTGGCTTTTCCTCATTAATAGTTCTAATAATAGTACATGAAAGTTCAAAGAGCAAAAATCCCTTTCCTCGGATACAATTCCCATATTTATTGATATTCAACTTGACTCTTGGCCTTCTGCCTTCCCCCCATGACCTTTCATTTACAAACTTTTGTCTTTATCCTCTTTGTAACGATGAGAGAAAAAATACAACAATTTTTTTTATAATTTAATGTATTATATGCAATTACATTTCGAATTTGTTTTTTAGTGCTAGTGGGCCATCATAGATTTTGGCTATAGTGTACCTCATCCACTGTGATGACTAGTCTGGACATTGGGAAACTCTTCTTCCTCCAAGTTTGATATTCAACCATCATGGGATTCATAATTCTTCTTCGGCTCTTTGAGTCCGATTCTCTTTCGTTGCTCCTCTACTCCTGCGACAATTGTTTTTGTTGTTGATCCATTATCTCCGATGGCAGCTCATATTTGCAAGGGTACTGATGCATATTGTTAGATTGTCTTGACGTGTGAAAGGTGTGCCTTCATGGTTTGCTTCCCTCATACACTGTCTATCCAGGTTGTTGAGTATGAAACTCCTTTAGCATGGGTACCTGGCACCATTCAACATGCAATATATGAGTAACCACAAAATAACCTTGAAATGACTATCAAAACCATTCATTTGAACCTACATAACTAAAAAAATAATTAAGTGAGAGTTTGTATATCCGTCCCTGAGTTCAATTCCTGGTTCTTCTACTCTTGTTTGAGGTATTATGTTCTTCAGGGTAGTTGACTACGTGTCATATATTAATCCTGAAAAATGTGAACAATTGGTTAGGAATTTCTCAAATCATATAACCATGAAGTTGTATATTTAGGAAATGCCTTTCCAACAGTACAAGGAATGTGCAAAACGGGCATTTGAGTCAAAGGTTATGGCTAAAATAAGAAATGAGGTTTGGTAGGGTCATGTCCCTGTATCAATAAGAAAAGCACGAACTCCTATATCGACAAGAAAAGCACGAACTCCTATATCAACAAGAAAAGCACGAACTGTTGTATCAAAAAGAAAGGCATGAACTACTTAGGTAAGTATCGACAAGGAAGGAAGGAACTACTCTAGTAGGTATCAGTGAAGATAAAGTGATTAGCTCTGGTGCTAGCGAGTCAATGCTCGAAGTCTCAGAATGTTAGAAACAATTTGTTGTGTATTGGTTTCAGTTCTGTAGAGCATTGGGTGATTCTGAGAGCATTGGGTGATTCTGTAGAGCATTGGTGTACTGAGAGCATTGGGTGATTCTGTAGCCCAATCGCAGGCTGGCCATGCCCATGACAATAACCCTCCCATGTTGGTGTTGGTCAATCGAACAGTGGCAATATGTACGGAGCTTAATGTGCTCAACTTCTTCGGATATTCTACTCGAGCTAATGTTACCAACGTTGTCGGGTGTACCGGAGCCTGTTACCAATATTGTCTCGTGTGTTTGCGCTGATATTATTAAATCCCGCTGGTCGTAAGTTTGTTTGGTCGTCGGTGGTCTTGTTCGCTTGGTCGGTCGTGTTGTTTGCTTGGTTATCCTAAAACATACGTTCGTAGGTTTTGTTTTTTTACGCGCGTGGACTTTGGATAGTGGTAACGTGGAGGGGGGCGCGTGGGCCATGGACCTTCCCCTCCACGTAACACTTCAAATTAAAAAAAAAATCTCCTCATAATCCAAATGAGGTCACCTGCTTTGACTTTGATTGTTTGAAATTTGTATTTTTTAATTTTATTTAATCTAAATTACTTTAATTTAAATGAATTTAAAATAAATGATTTTTAAATTTAAATTAAATAATTTCTAATTTTTTCAATGTGAATTTGGTTGATGGGCGTGAAACGAAGGATGTTAATCAATTACCTTGTTGAAGGAGTTCTTGATGTTGCCTAACGTGAATTTGAAAGCTCGTAATTTACTCATAACGCCGTCTAATTTGAGTATCGTTTTTTGCGAGCGAAGAGTGTAGGGAGACGCTCTCGGTGAGATAACTTACCATGACGTTCAAACATCTCATCGATGTCACAACTCAAGGGGTTGGTTTGGGAGAGAATTCACTAATGATTGTTTAGGAGAGAATTCACTAATGATTGTTTAGACACCTCTAGGTCTCAGTTTTTTATTCTGTTAATTATATTGGAATTACAATTGCATAAATCATACAGTTGGCCTATTTCATGGATGAAAAATATAATTTGACGAATGCATTTTTTAATGAAAGTTTGGGTCTAGTTCTTGTTGATGCGTCGCTCAAATTCACTTTTGTGAGTTCATGTGTTGTGTGTGTTATACAGGCTCTCGACCCTGACATGACATGACATGAAATGAGCCTGAAATGACATGACATGAAATGACATGAGCCTGATTGAAGGGTGTAGTGAGAAGGAGTCGAGTTGGAGGAGAATGGGAGGGGTCTCAAGATGAAGGTGTGTCTTGCTAACAGGGTCAATGACAATGAGAGAAAGAATAACCTCGTCAATACACTATGTATCGGAGAGAAAGGAAGGAACTCTGTCGATATATGATGCATCGACAAAGATGAGAGGAAGTTCGTCGATGTAAGGTTGTTTGTGTCGAGGAAAATTGTGTGAACGTCTCCGGTGTACCAACATTGGCTACGCAAACTTCGTTGATGATAAATCTTTGTGTATTGGAGATGATGGCGCGAACCTCCCCAATGTACTGGCGGAGTTCATGCGAACTTCCTTGGTAAGCTCATCCAAAAATAGAAGATAAGCTCATCCAAAAACCTACTACAATTGAAAAGTGAAACCTTGGATAAATGGCAATCAAAGATAGTTAGCAAAGAAAGTAAATTGAAAAAGAGATTGTCACATACCCACTACCTAAATCAAGCTTTTTCATTGATTTCTTAACAATCAAACTCCCCGAAAACTTTCGAGGTCTCCAAAGTTTCCCTCCAAAGGGGGATCGACAACCGTAAGCCTCCCTTGATCCAACGACATGGATCCTCTCGAGGTTTCGGTACTCGGGAGTTCGAAGTGCAACGACTCCAAAACTCTTCGTCATTCAACTCTTCGACTTCTGATATGGAAAGTCGTATAAGAGATCGACGGCTCTTAGGAGCATGGATTCAACGATCCATGGGACTTCGAGTATCGGGATTTCGTGACTCGCGAAAGCAAGGTTTTCTTGCCTTTTGGTTCCCCAGATGCCGAAACGCCGAAGCGCTTACCAGCGGCCACGTGTGCTCTATAGATGGATGGTCCAGGCACTTCCATGGACCATGGGATCGAGGGTCCCAATTCCTTCATCTCTTGCAAGGGAAAAAGAAAGGTTCATCTCTTTCTTAAATCAAACGGTCATTACAGACCCTGAGATCCTCCGAAAGAATCTTGTCCGTTCATCGGGGTTTGTCATCACGAGAATCTAGAGTCTCGATCATGGGACTCCCGAATCCTTGAGGCCCAGATTCCCGATGTAGTTAATCCCTCAACACGTGGCCTCCATCAATCGGACAGCTCAGATCTACTCCAGGGTTTCCACCATGGGAAATCCCGAACTCTTGTCAACAGGAATCCCGATTCCGTGATTCCCGATGAGCCAATTCACCGATATGGTCCCTTACGTGTTAGTCCTCCTGGCTAAACTCCTGGCCCACGTGACCCCTATCTCACAAGACCGCAGTCTTATCTCCTGTCGGGTTATCGGACTTTCTACTGCCAAAATGTACTCGTCCTTAGGATTTTCAATCCGCCGAATCCCGATATGCCGATATAATGTCAGCTGGCCCTACAATGGACACTTTTCACTTTGTCGGTACTCCGGACTTCGCAACTTCGAAGTGTATGGATTTCTTGTCCACAGGATTCCCGATTTCTCAATGGATGACTTTCCTTTCAGGACTTTGCCCACATGCTCCGATTGCCGCCACGCGTCCTCCTAAGATGGACGGTCCTGATCGCTTCTCGTGATTTCAGAGTTTCCGCTACCAAAATACTCCTACAACTTGTCCCTTCGATCCCCGAAATGTCGATGGGCTCCCGATCTTGTCCACGTGTCCTTCTATGATGGACGGCTCATATTGATTCTGGGATTTTCACTATGAAAATCCCCGACCTCATGTCATCGTGACTCCCGACTTCTCGAGTGCCGATATCCCAATGGCCACGCCTCTCGTCGGGACTTTCAACCTCCTCTTCATGAGGGCTTAACCCTCATGCATCTTTGAACAGATCCAACGGCTGTCGGGTTTTTCTAGCTAAAATCTAACGGCTCAAATCTGTCCCATGTTGTGCACTCTTCCACTGCTTCATGGGTGTGGAAAAATCAACGGTCCAGATGTTCTCATGGACCATGGGGATCTACAATCCTGAATTCCTCGCTATTCACGAAGATAGAGGAAAAGGGGCAAGGTATGTAACGCCCTAGTTTCTTTTGTCAATCTAACGGTTGTGAATGACCACAGGTCTTTTGACGGGGTCTCGTCCGTTGATCGATACTTATCCCTACGCTGCTACTTCGAAATTTTAAGAGGGTCATTCCTCCTCGTACAGGGTTGTTAAGACTTGCTCATTCAAGTCATTTTTCCAGGTTCTTGGTAAACCTTTCCAAGAGGGGAATCTCTGTGAAGAGATCTATTTCAGGGCATCCCTAGAGACAGATAAGGGTAAGCAATTTCCCGAGAACGGGCTGGAAGCCTGACTTGGTTCAACTTATACATAATTAAATTCATTTATCAACATAAGTCATGCGTGGTTTCTTCTATCATAAGCATATACAACTACTAGTACTGATCAAAATACTACTTAGACCTTCTTAAAATGAAACCATTCACAGTTCCGCAACTTATGAGCATAATTATCAAAATACATATATATTTCAAGGTGCTAGAGGAAAAACACTTATCAGAAATGACACCAAGGTTAAGCAACTGCTGAGAGGGGTTCTCGTTTCCACCCAACCATAGGCGTAGCGACTCCCAGCGGATTGACCACTAGGCACCCCCGAGCTGAGACCACGATGCTGTGAGACTGCGTCTCTCTGTCTACCAGTGACCAGGAGCGAAGGTTGCAATCCTTCCTCTCTTCTATCACTCACTCTGTGTGTTGCCAGAGTTCCCCTCGCATCTGCCCCCTCCATCGCTTCTACCATACGCCTTATCCTCTTGCGAGGTTGCGTGTGGCACAATTACCCTCGCGTCGATCAGGCCTGATGGCTCTAC
>JASDQU010739914.1:35297-45333 GCA_032191745.1 Picea mariana
TTTGTTTCTCTCCTTTTCCCAAGCTATAAAAAATGCATTCTTTTCCCATTCGAATTTCTTTTCTTCCATCCATGTTGACTCTCAAATTTCCCAATGTTGATTGTACTCAGACCCATGCTCTCAATAACTATGTGAAGTGACTTTTCCCACCAACCCCCTCACATGTATTCAATGATTGGGCTTTGAAATATTCAAAAAGGAAAATAAAATGTTCATACAAAATAATAGGCATGGATAATTTGTCCTTGGACCCCCTTTTCTCCCCCTCTCTTATGGAAACTTAGTCCCTATTACTCCATCTATGTCTGTCTATAGCCGGTGGTGCATTTTATTTTATTATTTTCAATATACAATGTTTACATATTACATCACTTTGCCCATGGCCATACATCATATTTACAATATACATTTCTAATTTGGGAATTAAAAACATGGATGTTACATTCCACTCCCCCTACAATTTGCACCGTGCTCGATGTACATCACCACACTGATATACATGTACAAAATTTTACATCGTAGTACTTGATACTTTCATAAGTTAACAACTCCTGTAAAAATTCAAACCAACAATCTCTCATTCCCCTCAACCTGCACAACCCAAGGAAGTGTACCCTCTTCTTTGCACTGCAATACTTCAGGCTGTCACACTTCCCTTCTAGGGCTCCAGTATAGGTTGGAAAAAAATTCTCAAAGTTGCGTTTCTAGGAAATCCAATTGTCAAAATGGAGTCTTCATACACTTATATACAAATGCACATTTAGTTTTTTTCAAAATTTGCAGAAGATTGTGGGTAATCCTCCCACATGGCCTCCTCGTGCTCCCATGCGGTGTCTTAAGGATCGTAGCAGGTCCACTTGTAACATCCCCAATTTTAATCCCTATAAATTATAATGTAATTGTGTAAATGTGATTTAGGTTGGTGATTCGATGTGTTGGGGTGAAGAGATCGTATTGGTTTAATATGGCCGAGGGCCAAATTGTATATTATGTGCATTGAAATAATTAGTCAAAATAGTAATCGCTAGCTATGATATGAGAAGGTTGAAGAAAAATGGGGGGATATGATTCCACAAGAGAGAGGGGCCCAAGAGGGGATTATTCATGGCTATTAATCCAACCCACATTCTTGAATTATTAATGTTATTGTGTAAACATTCTATTTGTTGTTGATTGTTTGTAAACCCAACCATTAAACTCATGTAAGAGGGTGGGTGTGATGAGTCACATCCCATAGTTAATGGAGAGTATGGGAATGAGTACAATCAACTTGGGGAAGAGTGTAAATCAAGTCAAGCAAGCGAATAAAGGGAGGAAATTCGTATGGCCAAGGGGGCTTTTTTTGATAGTCACGTTTTTGCATGGAGAGCAGTTTTTACTTGGAGTTTTTGGACAATAGGAGACAATATGAGTGTTGGGAATAACACCAACCATGTTGGGTTTTAAGGAAGCCATTTTTGGGTTGTGTTTTATGTTGAGAAAGAGTCCCGTGTGCCTGTAAATCGGGATGCAATCCTGTGAAACGTTTTTTGTGTTGAGGAAATGACTCAAGAGCCTTGTGAGCACTCTTGGAGTAGCTGGGAGTTTTTCTAGTCAATCAAATGCACTAGATCCCTAGAGGGAAGTGGGAAGGCCTGAGGGATTGTGTATAATGAAGGTTGTGGGAAACATATTGGAACCTGGGTTTTGGGGCTGTTGTGTGTGGAGAGTGGATAGCCATAGGGTGGGATCTCCTTGTGGAATGATAGTCTCAACTTAGGGGTGGCTTGCTGTTGAGAGAAAATGAAAAAGAATGCCTATGGATGGGAGGTTCATCCTTCGTATGCAGCTAGTTGGTTATCTATTAACATATAAGTTCTCTGTCGCATTTGTTATGATATTTCATTGTATAAATGGTTTATATGAATGTAGTGTGTTTGCTATTTGCTTGAGCAATTGCATTTATGTTTTGAAATATGTTGTTATATGCATTTAGAATTGTGGTATCAGTCAAATGGTTAAATTGTGTGTGATCTATAGTTGATAAGCTACCATAAATTAATAAGAAAAAAATATTATGTTTTAATGTGTATTCCACATGTAATGATGCTGAGTTGGAGGTTGGGTACATTAAAATATGGTATCAGAGCTAATAGTTAAACACTGGACCCATATGGGCCAAGAACTAGTGCGAATTTTGATAAATTCTTCTTATAGTTTTTTCTGTGACAAATTTGGGGAAAAAAATGAAAGATTAAAGAGATATCCCCAAATTCGTGGGAAAAAAATTGAGTTTAAACAAATCTAAATGTTTTTGGAGTTTAAAGGGAGCCGATATGCAGAGTTGCAGAATTGAATTAAACTTGGAACGTTGAAATTTGAGTTTGAATGGCTATCTATAGAAGTTGGAAACAGTTAATGAATCAACCACTAAGATCATGTTTGATCGCGAGATTAACGACTGTAGCATCCCCAACCACCAAATTGGGCTATGTCACATAAAATTTCCAACTCTAATATCAATTTCATTCACTTAAATGCTTTGCATATGAACAACACTATGAAAAATAACAACAATATATACATATACAACATCATACATGAAAAAACCATAACGGAAAATAGATAATTAAGCACACAATTATTAAAGAAAACACATAAAAGGCACTTGTATTTTATAAAAGATCACCAACTGTGTGCATACCTCAGACTTCATGTAAGATTCCCAAGTGGTTTTATGTGGAATGTTTTGAGTTTATGGTTTTTTGGTTGGTGTGTTTTTTCAAACAGTTCACAACAGTAGCTTCGTTGGGCTCATATTTAGGGTTTGATATCGAGTTTTACAAGACACATAGTTTGCAATGATGGAAATGAATTTAACAACAATGAAGCTAATAGAAACAACAACAAGAATAGACACAAAACTCATGTCCGTATTTATTTATTATAAAGATGACCTCAATTAAATAGAAGAACATATCTGGAAATATATAGAAGGATGGAAGATGTGGTTCATAGCACCTCCAAAATATAATAGAAATCAGAGATATTATCTCCCAAGAGCCTCCACAAGTTGCATGTAGAAGATATACACGATCACTCTCTTTCCCTTCCTTTAATTGCCGTAATTTCTGGCTGAGTTGCGCCCTCACTGGCTGAAGAGACCCATGGAGATTTGAATTACTCAGATCTGACTACAAACCTTCCTGAAATTGTTGTTATCATGTAGGGAAGAAGATGGTTGACTCATATGATGAATTTCCCTTGCTGAAAATGCAATATTTGATCACCAAACAATGGATCTCTAACCTAAAGTGCGCCCTCCTTTAGAAAATACACCCAACTTTGATAATAATAATAATAGAGGAGAAACACCCCCCAATAATTCCAAGGAAAGGTCACTCCAACTATGGAAAATGCATGCAAGGTCATATCTCTTCAATATCCCATTCCTAGAGCACAAATCGAACCTCCTTAGCTTGGAAAATTCACCCTTCTGCAGAAAACCCTCCAATATTGTGCCCCTCTTCACAGATGGTAGCTGAACTGGATCTAAACTGAATAGAATGGTGAGGGTGGAATATTTCACCACCTTGGCCAATATTGGACCAAGAAGGGAGGGATATTTCACCTATGTGCTAATCTCTAGGGTTTGTCTAGTCAAAACCCTCAAAACACTCAAGCTGCCAGAGCTCAAAATTGCAAATAGAAATGATGAAGAATGAGGAAGTGAGGCGCCCTCATCCCCTTTTATACTCCTGCTTCTAATTTCCCAATTAAATTATTAATTATATTTCTAAAGTCTTTTCTTCATTTATCTCATATTAGCCATTTAACTTATATCTCCTTTTTTTTCCAATGTCACTTTTTCTAATATGACTTTAGCATGCTTAATGACATATTTTAGCCACCTTAGCCCCATTTTAGATGAGAATATATCCTAGGGGGAAAAACTAGGCTACTAAGTCTTCAAGTGCCTTGGTCCTATGGAAGGGGATCTTACAATCTCCCCTGCTTGACATTGCTTTGCCACAAGCAATTTTGAATCTAAGTGTTGCAAGACCTTTTCACCTTCTCAAGAATCATCCTCAATTGGAAAATTGTTCCACTTAATCATATATTCCTTTATACTTTTGTTTCTCAATATTTTCTCTCTAACATCCAAGATGTCTTCAGGAATTAGAATCAATTTCCCCTCCTCATCAAGTGGTTGTAGTTCCTCCGTAATTTCCACCTGTTGGCCCAATGCTTTCTTTAAGCATGACACATGGAATACATTATGGATTTTAATCACTGGTGGAAATTCAATCTCATATGCTACCTTCCCAACTCTTCTACTCACCCTGTGTGGCCCATAGAAATGAGGCTTGAGTTTCTCCACACCATTTATCTTGATATATGATTGGCGATATGGATGTAGCCTCAAATAGACCAAGTCTCCAACCTAAAAGCTGCGTTCCACCCTGTTTTTATCTGCATAGACCTTTTGTTGGTTTTGATCCCTTTGCAAATGATATTTAAGCTCTTTAAGTATCTCCCAACTTTCTTGTATCCATTCCTTACCCATAGGAGCCCTGTTGTCCCCAAGTGCAACATCTATGAAAGTGAGTCAATCATAGCCATATAGTGCCATGAAGCGTTTCATGCCAATGGACCTATGATGGGTAGTGTTATAACAATATTCCCCTAAATGAAGCCATTTGACCCATGCTTTATGTTGTCCTGCCACATAGTTCCTGAGATATCCTTCCACCCATTTATTGACTATTTCTATTTTTCCATCAGTATGTGGGTGGTAGCTCATACTAGGGGTCAACTCAGTGCCAACAAGTCTAACTACGAGAAAGTGCTCATGAACCTGCTATCCATGTCACTCACAATATTTTTGGGTAACCCATGCAATCTGAAAACTTCTTTGAAGAAAAATTCTACTACCTGAGATGCAATATACTCCATGTATATGGAAAATAAATGTGAAAACTTGGTCAAGTGATCCACAAATACACAAATTCCATCATTGACCTACACTTTAGGAAAACTTGTGATGAAATCCATGGATATGCTCTCCCATTTATAGGCTGAAATGGGAAGTGGTTGCAACAAACCTACCAAATGGGTATGCTCAACCTTGTTTTGATGACAAGTTGTGCATTCTCTAACATAGCGCATAACATCCTCCTTGAGGCCGTTCCAAACGAGCCTCTCTCTAATCTACCTGTAAGTCTTGAGGAACCCTTAGTGCCATTCTAGTGGTGAATCATGGAATTCCCTTAGCACCCTTTCCTTGAATTTAGATTCTGGTACCACAAAAATCCTCCCCTTATAGTATATAAGGTCATCCAAAATCCGAAACCGCTCATCCTGAATTTTCCCATCCATTAGCTCACATGCAAACTTGTTTTTGGAGTACTCCACCAAAATGTGTGATTTCCATTCAACTAATATTTCTGACAAGGCGTAAGCTGAAGGCCTCCTAGACAAGGCATCTACTACAACATTATTCTTCCCTTTAACAAACTCTATGTCAAAATCATAGGCCTAGATTTCCCTCACCCGTTTATGTTGCCTTTCATTGAGGTATTTTTGCTCCAAAAATTATTTGAGGATGTTGTGATATGTTTTGACTATAAACTTGGCTCCAACTAAGTATTGTATGAACTTATCTAATGCATGCATGATAGCTAACATCTTCTTATCATATATAGTATACAATAACTCGAGTTCTCTTAGTTTTCTTCTTTCAAAAGAAATAGAATGCTTGTTTTGCATGAGGACAACCCCAATTCCTTCCCCTAATGTGTCACACTCTAGTATGAATGGCTGAGAGAAATCTGGTAATGCTAGGACTAGACAAGTTCTCATGACCTTTTTCATTTCATCAAAAGTTTTTTGGGCTGCTTCAGTCCACTTAAACACACCTTTCCTGGTTAGATCAGTCAAGGGTGCACATAGATGTGAAAACTCTTTAACGAATCTCCTATAGTAGGTGAAAATGCCAAGGAATCCCCGTAGCTTTGTGATATCCATGGGTGTTGGCCAATCCAAAATGGTTTGTATTTTCTCTTGATGAACCTGTACCCCCTTTGCTCCAATAATATGACCCAAGTATTAGACTTCTATCATTCCAAATTCACATTTAGATTCTTTGGTGTACACATATTGTTCCTCCATGATGCTCAAAATTTTATCCATATGCTTGAGGTGATCCTCCCTAGTTTGGCTATATATTATCATATTATCAAAGAAAACCAATAGACACTTCCTCAACTATTTGTTGAAAATGTGATTCATGGAAGATTGGAATGTAGCTGGTGCGTTAGTTATCCCAGAGGGCATAACTAGTAACTCATAATGCCCATAATGGCACCCGAAGGCCATCTTTTGGATATCATGTTCCCTCATCCAAATCTGATGGTATCCTGAATGAATATCAATCTTCAAAAAATAAACTGTTCCATGGAGATCATCTAGCAATTCATCAATCTTGGGAATTGGATACCTATTTTTAATTGTTTTCTTGTTCAGTGCCCTATAGTCAATGCACATTCTCAATGCGTCATATTTCTTCTTAACCAATACAACTGAAGATGAAAATGGGCTTGAGCTAGGCCTAATGTGTCCCATGTCCAACAACTCTTTCATTACCTTCTCAATTTCATCTTTGAACCTTTTTGGGTGTTGGTAAGGTGTGGTGATGACCAGTTTAGCTCCTTCTTCTAGCTGAAAGGTGTGCTCAAAACCCCTATCCGGTGCTTTCCCTAGAGGAATTTTCCCATAAAACTTCTCATGCTTTCCAAGTATCCTTTGTATGTCATGTGAATAATGTTGGTGCCCTTCCTGGGTGGTTTAGATTGAAACTAAACATTCTGTTGCATATTCCACATCCTCACACCTAAATATAGCCTCCATGTGCTTTGCTGAGACCACCCTGTAGGGAGCATTCTCTGTCATCCCCTTCAATGTTACCCTCTTTCCTTATTCAGATTTAAAGGGCATATTCATAGTCTTATAGTTTGTGGTGATAAGCCAATGAACTTCAAGTATAACATTGGTGTCTGGTAGGTCCATCACATAGAAATACTGTGCCAAGTTATATCTACCTAAGATAAGATTCATTTGTGAAATATATTTGTCACATGGCATGGTGCGTCCCACCGCTACCTCTACCAAGAATCCCTCAAAATCAACAATAGGAAGGTGTCTCCTATTCACTAAGGCAGCATAAATAAGTACAATGACCATTTGTCCTTGGAGGACTCCTCTCATCCTGAAAGTGCTGAATTTTGGTACTCCACTGATAGAGGAAATGATAGCGTTCTTAATTCATGCTTGATTGTGCATTGGCTCTTCCTCTCCCTCACCATGCATTGGATCCTCTTATGTTCTAGTCACTTCCATGTTTTGAATATTCCCAACATTTCATCCTCACTATCAGAAAGAACCTCAATGTAGTGATTTTTTCCTTTCCCCATGCATCTATGCCCTGGTTCCCATGGTTCTTTACAAGTATAACATAGTTGTTTCCTTCTCAACTCCCTTTTTGTAGCTTCATCCACTTTTCCCTTACCTTTGTCTATAACCATTTGGTCTTTTTCCCTTTGGGTAATTGGTGGCCTTGGAGTGAATTGTTTTTTGGATGTTGCCCCCTCTAGGTCCCTAGTCCTCCAAATCACATATTGAAGTGTATTAGGCTTAAAATCCTTGACCCATCCATGCAAGGGTTCTGTCAATCCTTCAGAAAAGAACATCATCAATATGAATTTTGACACATATGGAACCATGAATTCTAACCTTTGAAACTCTTTAATGAATGCTTCAACTATGCCTGTTTGCTTAAGTTAGGTGAGCTCCTGGAAATGAAGTTCTGCATCCCCTTGATCAAACCTGTCTATGAGCCTATGTGTGAAATATTCATATGAAGTAATGTGTGCATGTCCCAAAGTAGTCATCCCATGGTACCACCGCTCATGGGATTTTCCTTCCAAGTATAGGGTGGAAAAATTGATGGCATCCATCTCCATCATGGGATTTAATTGCAAATAAGCATCCAATTTCTGCACCCACGCCCTCGTAGAATCGTTGGCCGACCCATCAAAAGTGGGAGTCTCCATTTTCCCTGCCTTGCACCCCAGATCATTATTACGCCTATGAAAACCTCTAGGCCTGCCTCTGTATTTAATCCCACAATACTCTCCCAATGAAACCCGTCTCTTGAATCATGCACTCAAGGTTGCATATTCTCTCTCATACTCTTCAAAGTTGTCTTCTACCTCCACACATCCTAGATTGTTAGCATCCTACTGCTGTGCATCTAAAAAAATGGCATGTATGGCTTGGGTGTTATCCTGCTGCTCACTGGTTCCCTATTGGTTGCGCCCCCAAATATACTTTTCCCCTCAATGTGGACCCTTTGTCTAGTCTCTGCATGATACCTCTCTCCTCCCCGAGATCCACTAGCCCCATTATTTCCTTCATTATTCTATGGTTCCCTGTTGTGTACCGTATGCATGAGAATATATGCAATCCTGTCTTGCCCTACTTCTAATGTGGTCACCAAACACTCATGTCCCTGTTCTATAGCTATCAATTCCATTTTGATATCAACTTGTCCCTAGATAAGCATTCTTGTGTCTCATCCAAATGGTGTTGCATGATAAACTGTGTCTTGTCAATGGAGCATTGGAGTTCCTATTTTATTATTTCAAACTCAATTGGCACATCCTTATCAGCACCATCCCCTATTTCCTATCTTTCTCCCATATTTTCTTCTGGTTCCTCAACCCCTTTGTCCTTCTTTCTCCTTTTGTAACCTCTCATTAGTGAATCCCCACATGTTAAGAGGATTCAAAGCTCCAATACCACTGTAAGAATCCTAAGTGGTTTTATGTAGAATGTTTTAAGTTTATGGTTTTCTAGTTGGTGTGTTTTGTCAAACAATTCGCACCAATAGCTTCCTTGGGCTCAGATTTTGGGTTTGATATTGAGTTTTACAACACACATAGTTTGTAATGATGGAAATTAATTTAACAACAATGAAGCTAATAGAAACAATAACACGAATAACCACAAAAATCAGATCTGTATTTATTTATTATAAAGCTGACCTCAATACAATAGAAGATGAGATCTGGAAATATATAGAAGGATGGAAGATGTGGCTGATAGCACCTTCAAAATACAATAGAAATCAAATATATTAGCTCCCAAGATCCTCCACAAGGTGCATCCAAAAGATCTACATGATCACTTTCTTTCCCTTCCTTTAACTGTTGTAATTTATGGCCGAGTTGTGCCCTCACTAACTTAAGCGACCCATGGAGATTCGATTTACTCATATATGAATTCAAACCTTCCTGAAATTGTTGTTATCCCATAGGGAAGAATATGGTTGACTCATATGATGAATTTCCTTTTCTGAAAATGAAAGATTTGATCACCAAACAATGGATCTCTAACCCCAAGTACACCCTCCTTCAGAAAATACTCCCAACTCTGGAAATAACATTAATAGAGGAGAAAAAACCCCAATAATGCCAAGGAAAAGTTTCTCCAGCTATGAAAAATGCATGCAAGGTCATATCTCTTCAAGATACCACTCCTAGAGTGCAAATCAAACCTCCTTATCTTGGACAATGCACCCTTCTGCAAAAAACCCTCCAATAGTGTGCCCCTCTTCATAGATGATAACTGAACTGGATATGAATTTAATAGAATGGAAAAGATCAAATATTTCACCACCTTGGCCAATCTTGGACTAGTAAGGGAGGGATATTTCACCTCCGTGCTGATCTCTAAGGTTTGTCTAGTAAAAACCTTCAAAACAATCAAGCTGCTAGAGCTCAAAGTTGCAAATAGAAATGATCAAGAATGGGGAAGTGAGGCACCCTCATCCTCTTTTATCCTCTAGTTTCTAATTTCTCAATTAAATTGTTAATTTTATTTCTAAATTCTTTTCTTCATTTATCTCATATTATCCATTTAACTTATATCTCCTTTTTTTTTTTTCCAATGTCACTTTTTCCAATTTGACTTTAGCACGCTTACTGACATATTTTAT
>JASDQU010739914.1:52512-72998 GCA_032191745.1 Picea mariana
TTTCCCGATAGGGAAAATAGAAGAACCATTTGGAGTTCTTCGGGCTAAAAGGAAGGAAAGATCCTGTGAGCACGCGGACCGCCTGACCTACAGGTTGAGAGGTAGTGGGCACGTAGCCATCAAGCCCCCTTAGCTTAGCCCCTTTTTCCTAGAATCTTATCCCACCCCTTTCCCATTCTAGTGGATTTTTATCCCCCCATACTCTTTTATCTGGTTGGTCTGCAACATTGACATTTTTTCATTAAAAACTGAGTGTGATTACATTTTACAAATATAGGGTCACCGACCTTTTAGCTTTTTTCTCTCTAGCCTAAGAACCACACAAGAACTCTGGCCTCAAAATAGATATATACAAAGGCACTCTCACCCAAATATCTTGTATCACCAGACTATATGTATATTTACATTTACATTTACAATTGGGGTTCGACTTAGGGGTATTATATTCCCATCTCCCTTATTTATGCACTCTCCTCAGTGCAGTATATACATATATACAATCAAAACTTCAAAATTCCTTAAAAAAATGAATATACTCGAACTGAATAACATCCTCAGGATAATACCGGGTCCATTTGACCTTTATAATCCTTATGGATTGATTTTGTAGTTTCTTGATATTTCGGTCCAATATGCAAACTGGTTGCACTTGAAAGTCTCCTTATTTCTCCACCTGAAAGACATTCCAATCAATGACATGATTAGCATCGGGTACATACATTTTAAGAAAGGATACATGGAATACATTATGAATACACATGGATGCAGGTAGTGAAAGCATGTATGCAATAAGACCAATCCTCTCTAGGATTTCAAATGGCCCACAATAACGTATTGTCATCTTTGAGAAATTTCCCAACTTTAGGGATGTTATATTAGCCTTTAATTTCAAGAACACATGGTCACCTACTTTAAACTCTCTATGAGTTATTCACTTATCAACATAACTTTTTCTCTTTTCTTGGGTAGCCTTTAAATTCTATTTTATTTTCACCATTTGGTCTTCCATTTCCTTGGGTAATTATGGCCCAACCATTGCTCTATCTGTTGAATTTTCCCAACTCACTAGTGTGTTTCACTTTCTTCCATAAAGTGCCTCAAATGGGATCATCTTTAGAGATGTTTGATACCCATTGTCATAAGAAAACTCAACCAAATGAAAATAATCATACCATTTTGATGGTTTATCCATCACATACATCCTTAGCATGTCTTTGATCACTTGCTTGACCCTTTCTATTTTCCCATCTAACTCTCAATGATATGTTGTGCTAAAATTCATATCCATCCCAAATCCTATGAAAAACCCTTTCCAAACTTTTGATGTAAATTTGGGATCTCTATTTGATACAATTATCTTGGACACACCATGTAGCCTAGTAATTTCCTTCATAGAAATATCAACAATGTTGGAGGCCTTATGGGTCAGCTTTACCGGAATACAGTCGATAACTTTAGTAAGATTACCCACCACTTCCATGATGGAATCATGCTTCTTGTTTATTATGGGAATTTTGGTGATGAAATCCATTGTTACAACTTCCCATTTCCACTTAGGAATGGGTAATGGCTATATAAAACTATCTAGGGGCTTGTTCTCAGCCTTGAAATTTTGGCATTCCAAACACCTAGAAATAAAATAAACCACTTATTCCTTCATACCTGGCCAATAATATTGTCTCTTGATAGCTGCAATAGTTTGTTGGTAACATGGGTGCCCAGTAGAAGGTACATTATGCATTTATTTTAATATCAATTTTTTCAACACCTACGAATTTGGCACACAAATTCTACCCCTGTACATGACAATTTCATCCTTTTCCAACTTATAGTCTTCCATTTTTTACTGCAATTTACCTCGGTAAAAATTTTCCTTTATTTCCATGTATTGTTGATTTGATTTTTCAACATCTAATTTTTTTTCTTTCAAATATGATTCGTACATGCTAATGGATGTAGCATGCATCTCATTCACTCTCCTCTCAAGTTCATCAACCACATGTTCACCATAAATTGGTCATCTATATTTTCCCACTCTCGGAATAATGAAAAAAATGATATAAAAAAAAATTGAACAATAACAATTTCATCGTGTAGCCCTCGGTCTCATCTTTATCACACATTTTTTGGATTCAAAATCAGAGCTCGTATGATCAATATATCCAGGTTTTCATTTAAACAGTAATAGGTGTTTTTTCCATGGGGAACAAAGCTAATTTCTTGAAACTACATTTAAATATTCGTGGGCCCTGTTGGAGTCGCCTTTCTCTAAATGCACGAAGAATTATTCTTAAGCCCAAAAAGGTTGGTTTTCAAGGCTTCATTTGTTTCACGTGTCTCCCCCCTAAAGTCACAGTATTCTGACATGCAAAGTGGTGAAAACCTCCCTAAGTTTAATCATCATTACTAAAAGAATAAGCGGCGCTTATCATCTCTTAGTACCTTGTACCCTCACTCTCGGAAGTTATGTGTTGAACATTTCCCAAAACTCCAACTTGCGAAGTCGTGAAGTTGTGTTAAAGTTACCCAGGTTAGTATCAAGAAACAAGTCACTTTAAACCCTGGTCAGTTACTATCACGATTTCGTGACTCGAAGATTGTCTCCCCAAAAGGCATCACCTTCATGACACCGATCCTCGAAGTCATGATTTTCTTTTATTAAGCATGGATAATTAAAATACTTAAGTCAAATCACTTCTAATCTATTAGATCGCGCCATCGCGATTTCGGGTTTTTGAGACTCAGTGGCTAGGAGCGAAAACACCCGATGTGGCGAATGCCGAAAAGGGGATTAGAAACTAAGTGCACCAAATTGAAAGATCTAAACCAAATTAATTAGCACCTTAAACAAACTTTAACACACGCGGTTTATGGATGAAGTCTTAAATGATCTTGCATTTTTCAATGTTATGACTTGTCAAGCATTTATGGCATTTATTTGAATTTGCAGTAAGATAAAAGATAGTACGATATCGTTTTTACATCTAAATATTTCTATTAAGAGATTTGACCATTCTATTGGCAAGGACACTCATGGGTTTAAATGACCAACATAGAGAGTTTTTCCTTCATTATTTTAGTTTTCATTTCTATTTGCACGCAAAACTATTTCACCAGGATAACTGTTGTTTGTGTTTTTCATTTTTTTGACAGGAGGTCCAATTGCAGGTTTCTCTATCATGGCTCCATGAAAAACGTCCAAGGCAGCTATCAAGAGTTTAGTTCAGGGTTCAAATATTGTTTCTAATACCTCACCCTAGAGTATTAATGTTGTCAAGAATTGGTCATACGTTTCCAACATTATGCAATCTGAGTCTGTAAGTTGTTCTGATGATTCTAGTGACAATGAGAATGATGACTTATCAACCAAATACAAAATCGTCGCCCAAGAAGAGATGCACAAAATATCAGTGAGGCCTCAGCTTCTTCCCTATTTTGATATGATCAAGTGGGCAATGGACCATGTGGACATACTGACCAAGACGATTATCAACAAACAGAAGGTAACAATTGGGACTTTCAGGCCAAAACATTTGCGAGCAATGTATAAATTGTCACCCACACCAAACCTCACTCACAATGTTGAATTTATAGAAGGTTTCAAGAAGAAGGAGTGCAAGAAGTATGCAAGAATTTTTTTCTGATCTAATCAAACATTGGGCCTCACACCCCGCAAAATTCAGGTCTGACACTAACGGGATCTATTCAATCTCCTCCTTGGAGCCACAATTCAAGTACATAGCAATGATGGCCTACCGATTGTATGGGAGGGAGGACACTACCCATTTTTTCCTCCCATGGGTACCACTCATTCATACAGTTGTCGAGGGATTCTCCTTTGACTGAGCCAAACTGTTGTTTGACATTCTGACTAGTCAAATTATCGAATATCTAGCATAGAGGGAAAGCAAGAAAGCGACTTTGTTCTTTATGTCTTCTTACATCATGGATGCCATCTTCTTCATGAAACCCTTCCCACCAATGAACTGGAGCTGGGCTCCATCCAATATAGAGCCTATTCATGTCTACCACTCAAATATTTTGTAGGATAATGCCAAAGAATTCATATATGAGATCTTCAACTTGGTAATGGTGCCATTGCACATCGCCATCTTCGGCCAGCTGTCACCCAGGATTTCGGATAGCGTCGCAACCAAACTGAGTAGCATGGAAGATTGGTATATAGAGGTGGAATTTTCATATATCATGGTTTTCATCACCTATGTCCCTCCATATGCTCTACAGTTATTTTTTCCAGATAAGCTATTGTCTCGCGTGATCACCAGGCAGACTGTGGTTGGAAGAATAAGAAAGGAGCTCAAAGGAGTATCAAAGAAGGTATGGTTGCCCTTCCCCATTCATATTGGCACATATTACTTGTTAGATTTTGGCCATGCCAAAGCTGAGGCTATGGTTTTAGAAGAAATGAAGCTGGTGGATATTGAGTTTAAGAAGCATGACCCTGGTAAGGTTGTGAGCAATCACCTGGCGAGTTGTGGCCTGAAGAGATATGAACATGAGGATTCCCCTCATGATGAAATATTTCATGGCGTGAGGTTCTAATCGAAATTCCTAAGTTGGATTCAAGCCCTGCCACCTGGAGATAGGTCGATTTATTTAAATTCCAGGAGCACCGATGGAGTTGTCTCCCTCAGATTTTACAAGGTGAAACCCTAAAGCTCCCAGTTACACAGCAGATGGGGGTCAAAGGTTTAAAGGACTCGAGTCCTAACAAGGAGAAGAACCAAGAGAAAATAGGGGAAGTTGGAACCTTAGAGAGAGGAGCCGAAATCCCCTACCAACAGGAAGCAAACCACAAAAAGGGTGCGCCGGGTAAACATGTCCAAGGTCAAGCAGATATGACCTCGAAAGGGTCGAGCGACTCACTACCACTCATGTAAAACAAGCTGGCCACAGATGCTACCCCAAAACAACCATCCAAGGAAATCAGTAGTCTGATCACCATTCTCACACCCTTACAGTTCACAAAGGGGAATCCTAATGCGGGGTGGATTTTCAATGAAGAACTGACACCCTTTTCTGTAGAGGAGTTGCCTCCTAACGAATTTTTCTTTGATAAAAAAAGGAATGTCGTGGTGAGACAAGAATTATATCAAAGGGAGGGCGTAGTGGCTAAAAAATTTAAAATCATAAAAGATGGAAAGGCCATGAAAGAGGAAGAATTCGTAGATGAGATAGTAGGAACACTAGGGGCTTATGATACAGCCAATCAATACTCAGTCAGAACTTTGAAGGCCCAGTTGAAACAAAAGAACCTCTTGATCAGTAAGTTAGAAGCTAAAGTGGCTACTACTGAAGCAAATGCCAAGGATGAGGTGAGAAAAAGCCTCGAGCAAGCCCGAATAACCAATTTATAGAAGATCGAGAAACTCAGATCTGACCTTGAGTAGGTGCGCCAGTCATCGCAAATTAGCCAAACACAGGTAAGCCAACACGGGAAAAAAATTATAGAGTTACAATGGAAATTAGATGTGGCCAAGAATCAGGTTTTAGACATAAAAATGTTTAGATCCCATGCCACCAAAATTTGACATAAGGTATTAACGGCTCAACAAAATTTTCTTGTAAAAGTAGGAACCATTCAAAACCACTTTCAGACGATAGATCAAGTGTTAGAAAATATTTCTTTTAGAGAAAGAGAAGTCAGGGCAGATCGGGTCACTTTCCAAGACATTGTTATAGCTACGGTGAAGATAGAGATGGTCAGTAGTTCCAAATTATCCATCGCAGAACAAACTAGAGAAAATATCTTGTTGAAGGTCTGGCAGTAGAATATATCAGAAAGCAGGGGGAAAGCTGATGAAGTGATGAATTATTGTGAGGAAACATTCACCTTGATAATTAAAAGTTTGTTAGACCTTGACAAGAAAGGCAGTGCTAGGACGCTGGGAAAAATCAATATAGCTAAACACCTGGTGGACATAAAAAAAAACGTGGAGAAAGAACAAGTGGAGATATCCCAGATAAGCTAGGTCAATATGGCCCAAGTGGACAAATGGCTAGTACATCCAAGTTTACAATTATGCTCTATCATCATGGAAGACCAAAAATTAGGGAAAAGGTTGCCACAATTGGCAAAGAGTTGTTACACCTTTGAGGCAAGCAACCAAGCAGAGCCTTCTAGGTTAATAGACTAGTTGGTGGAAAGGTGTGTCATTTGCATCGAGCAGGCGAAGGGGCAAGTTTCTGGTGCTAAATAATGATAGATGTCAACTCGTTCTATTTCTAGATCCAGAAGAGCAGAGAAAGGAAGGTGATATGCCCTTATGAGGGAAGACAAAGATGAGGAGATGAAACACTCCATTTTTTTTTTTTCATTTGTAACTGACAAGTTTCCAGAACGATGGGAATTCTAAATGTTTAGAATTTTTGTTTAAATAGACATCGAGGAAGAGATAAAAGGGGAATTTTTTTGGTGATAGATGGTAATAGAGAAAGTTCTTTTGAGCCAGGATTAATACAAAGTGAATTGAAGACTCCATATTCCGTCAAGATTGAGTTATGTGTTTTCCTCTGTTATTTCATGTTTCATGTCATTTTTTACATATACATCTTTGATGAATGTTTTATGTACAATTTAGTATAACTTCTACCATGGTGATCAGTTTCTAGTTGTCTAGTTATTTACAGTTTTTCCTCTGTATCGGCTACTAGCAGGTACAAGAGCTGTGAATTACTTAGATCTCTACATTATATGCTTTCATCAAGGCATCCCTTTCCTTTTTTCTTCTACTACAGCGTGGGATTCTTCTGAAATTGATGCCCCACATTGTTGGCAGCTTTATGTTTTCATACTTGGTTTCAATATTTTAACTCAGTTACGGAAACTGGCCTTCGATTTCATTAAATCCTTCGTTTGGCTTCACTGAATTTTCCTCGTATAATCTAAAATTGAAATAAGAACTTTAAAACATCAACCCTTTTTTAAAGATCTATCCTCCCCATGAATGTACCCTTCGTAAGACAACCCAACATCAAACCTGGCCTATCAGATCAAACCAGCATCGCTTTGAATCTTTTTGATACCATACTTAAGACTTCCATCACCCGGACAGAGCTTGAACGTTCATGGGCCGCCATCGAAAGAGATATCAGTATTCAAGGACGTATGGAAGTTAGACAAAGACAACCCAGAGATCGGCTATAGCCTCATCCCCTGAAGTTGTTCCTCCCCTTTTCTTTTACTCATTTCATATTCTTAGACTCTACAATTTATAGCCTTAAGTGTAGAGTCAGGACCAACATATTTCTGGCGCCGTTGCCAGGGATGGAGAATTGCAGTCACTTTCCCCTGAGAAAATGGCATTCCCAAGTTTCATTTTTTGATAGTGAACAAAGAGTGAACACCTTTTTAAGGATAAACCTTCATCATTCACTTGGCGACTCCACTCTTAAGTAAGATGGCATCCTTTTGGAAGAACACTAGACAAAACCCAAATGCCAAATAGGCAGTGCCAGTTTCCGACCCTGAAAAAATACTAAGACCAAGTGGTCTTTTTAAAAAAAATGTGGTTGCCTATCAACCCAAGTATAATCAGTCTAAAGATAATACCTTTCTCGAACTATCACCCTCATGATAACTTCCTCTCAGGAAAATATCGGACAGTGTCGTTGAAGTCGAAATCCTAAAGTCCGAACAGCTCCTACCTAAGATCAAAACTGAGACCTCTCTAACTGCCTCTTACACTACAAGGGGAGACACTCCTACCTTAAAGCTCATCCTTATCGATATCCCATCGACTCTAAACCCCTCCGTCACTCAAGGCCTTGAAGAATTTTCCACATACATGAAATCGACGCCAATGGGTTCTCCCATTTACATATCCTGCAAGTGAGAGGAGCCGAGTCCACATATACCTTCTTCTCCTTTTTCATCTTCCACCTCCCCTGGTAAAAAGTTTCCCAATTTTTCCCATTTCCACCCCTAGGAAGATAGAGAGTTGCTATACATATTCACCAATCCTCTTTATAATGCATCGATTTCCTCTCCTAGGTTATCCATGGCTACCGCTGGAGGATGAGCATGGGGAATAGGAGGCCAAGGCCAAAAACTGCCTCCCAGGGTTTTCACCAAAGTGGCTGCTAGATAAACCCCCTTGGTCCTTCCGGTACCTCTCCATGATTTACCTGAGAACTATATGAAAAATCTACCGAAGTTCACAAGAGAAGGGGATCTAACTGTAGCCAAGCATATCAACTTTTTTGATCAATTCATTTATATTTTAGGGCTCGAGCATGAGGACATGTATTCCTGATTGTTTGTCCAAACCTTTGAGGGATAGGTAAGAAATTGGTTTCGAAGATTACCCCCAGGTTCAATCATATCCTACGATGCGCTAGAAGACCTCTTTCTCAAACAATGGGGTGAAAGAAAGGATCATTTATACTATTTGACCGAGTTTTGATCTTTAAAGAAAAATGGATTTGAAACTGTTATGGAATTTATCCAAAGGTTTAACAAGTTGTACAATAAGATCCCTGTTGAAGTTAAACCGTCCCATCCCGTAGCCAAAGTAACTTTTGCAGGAGATTTTGAACCTGATTTTTCTCTACTATTAAGAGAAAGGAGAGGGGTCGACCTAACCCAAATGCAAGATGACGCTGTGGAAATTGAGTCAAACATTATGGCCTCGGGTAAATTAAAAATGAAAAGCGAGACGAGAAACAGAGAAACTAGATGTATTAGAGAACAAGCAGGGCCCTTTGGATCTGGAAGATCCTTAGATGACAAAATGGATGACATGGCCAGAATAATCAAAGAACTATCAAACAAAATCTTGAGAATGGAGCTAAACCAATCGAAAGCTGATCAATTCGTTAAAAGAGAATTAAAGAGAAATCCCAATCCTCCATTTCAACCAAGACAAATTAAAAATGAAGACCAAAAGATCCAAGCACCACTAAAAAATGAAAATTTTATTGGGGAAAATGATATGAAAGGGTTCGAAGACTTGGAGGAAGACGTAAACAACTTAGGCAACGATGGTATACAACCTCACTTGACGAAGGAAGATTATGTGAAGTCCCTAAACACTAAAAAATCATTGGTTGAAGACAATAACCTAAATGACATTGATGATCCTGCTCATCAAAGAATGTTCAACACCATAATGGTCGAGCTCTAGCACAAGTACAATCTGAGGCCCAGAAAAAAACTTGTGTCGACTGCACAACCCAAGAAAATTTTTCCTAGGGGCGAAATATACGAGCCCGCCCAGAAAGAGACCAAGATGCGAAATAACATAGGGGTAGACTCGCAAAATACCAACGTAAAAGGGGATGAAACCCAAGAAAGAAGAAATAAGGCAGACGAAACGTGGACACCCGAAACCAGAAACGCTGAGAATAAAACAATGCTACTAAATAAAATGGATAAGGAAGAGTCTGATGTTTCATCCAAGGAAACAAATAAAATTGTGGGAGTTTTCTACCTAGAAAATGAGATAAAAAAGATCAAGATACCAATACCTTTGGTTGAGTTGGCGAAGAATCCTATGTACCGAAAAAAAATAACCAAGATGATAAATTTTTCATATCTAGGGAATCAATCTGACATAATAAATCTAGAAGATGACAAGCCTAATATCACTTTTGGTTCACATTTTGAAGGTGCCAGAGATACCGTCACCCCCTTCTATATTACCCTAAAAGTGCATGATCGACTATTGCATAATTTCATGCTGGACTTAGGGGCCTCTCATAACGTAATTCCCAAATCTATTATGGATAGACTAGGCCTGGAAATCACCAGACCCTATGGAGATATTTACTAGTTCGATTCAAGGAGAGTTAAGTGCATGTGCATGATCAAAGATTTAGTAGTCACCCTCACCCAGATTCTGGTGAAAAATGTCATAATGGATGTAGTTGTTGCCGATATACCCCCGAAGTATGGTTTACTATTATCTAGATCTTGGGGAGACAAGCTCAGGGGATCCCTCCAGCTGGATATGACCTATGCCACAATCCCTATTTTTGGTGGACAGTTCACATGGTTATATAGGGAAACACGATTGGTGTATATGGTAAGTGATCCACAGAATCCTAACAATTACCCTGTTTACATCGTTGATCAAGACCTGGGAAATTCTATTCTGTCCTATGACGATACTGAAGAAAATTATGTAGAAGAAAGTGACATTGATGAAATCAAAACCGAAAAGACAGCTAAAAATGTGAACAACATTGGAACTTGGAAAATGTTCTTTGATGGAGCTTCGTCATGTGAAGGAGTAGGTGCGGGAGTGTTTTTCATAGCACCTAAAAATGAATTCTTCATTCCCTTCTCTTACATGTTATAGTGGGACGTAGACTGCATGAACAACATTTGTGAATATGAAGCTCTAGTCTTGGGTCTGGAAGCTGCCAAGAAGCTAAACATAAAGAATTTAGAGGTCTATGGAGACGCTGAACTGATTGTGAAATAGGTAAATCGACAGTACCAAGCCAAGCACTTGAGACTGAGGTCCTATAGAAATTGCACCTGGGATCTAATGGAAAATTTATTTTCATCCATAAAGGTTCATTTCATCCCACGAGCCAAAAACCAGTAGGTCGATTCATTGGCAAAAGCAGCTTCAACTTTCATGCCCCCCACCACTTTCAAATTAAAATACCACATAGAGGTAAGGCACATACCATCCACACCAAACAACATACAACACTAGAAGGTTTTCGATGATGATGAACAAATCAGAAATTTCCTAAAAATGGTGGATGATTTCTCTGAAACCCACATTGACCAGGAAAACCAAAACAATCATACCTGGATTATGAAGGAAGGGGAGGAACCTCAAGAGTTCTGAGAAAAAATTACAAATCATCGCCTGCTAGTGTTAAAAAGTAATCAGATCCCTAGGGGCCTGATACCCTTGGAAAGGTTGTTTGATCAAAACGACGTGCCTCTAAAGTCCACCTTGAAGCCCATATCGGTGGAGGTCGAAGACTGTGACGTGAGCACCACCAAAGAGCCTAGGATAGTGAATTTATCAAAGTATCTTCCTTTTGAGATAAAAAGCAAGTATAAGGACTTACTCAGGCGATATAAGGATGTATTTGCATGGTCTTATGATGAGCTCAGAACCTACGACACCTCTATGATCAAGGACAAGATACCTTTGAAACCTGGTAATAAACCCTTCAGACATAATCTCAGACAAATCAACCCCATTTTACTACCTGTGGTCGAAAGAGAAGTGAAAAAAATATTAGACGCAAAAATAATTGTACCTCTCAGGTACTCTGACTAGGTAGCAAACTTAGTCCCGGTTAGGAAGAAAAACAGGGAGATCAGACTGTGCGTAGACTTTAGAAATCTAAACAAGTCCTCTCTCAAAGATAACTATCCTCTACCCAAAATGGATCACGTTTTGGAAAAAGTAGTCTGGGCAAATAGGATGTCGATGATCGATGGGTTTTCCGGTTATAATCAAATTTCCATCAACGAGCATGATAAAGAAAAAATAGCTTTCACCACCCCTTGGGGCACATTTATGTATGAAAAAATGCCTTTTGGTTTGATGAACGCATGTGCTACCTTCTAGCGTGCTATGGACATCGCCTTCATTGGTGAAAAAGATAAATTCGTGGTTATCTACCTCGACGACTTGACTGTCTTCTCTAAATCCAACAAAGACCATCTGCTACACCTAAAGCAAACGTTTGAAAAATGCCAAAAATTTGGTTTGTCTTTAAACCCCAAGAAGTCTCACTTCCCGATGCAAGAAGGTAAACTCTTGGGCCACATTGTGTCTCAGGATGGAATTAAAATCGACCCTAAAAGGGTGGAAGATATAGACACCATAAATATTCCTATAAATATAAAAGAAATTCAGTCATTTTTAGGAAAAATATTTTTTTTGAGAAGATTTATCCCAAACTTTGTTGAAATCATGAAATTGATCACAGATATGCTAAAGAATAATAGTGAAGTGAAAAGGACAGCAGGGGCTAAAGCTTCATTTGCACGCATCAAGAAAGTTATCAACAAAGTGCCCATATTGGCAAGCCCTGATTACCTAAAGGATTTTTTTATTTTCTCGTTTGCCTCCAAACACACAGTGGCAGCAGTGCTCCTCCAGAAGAATGAAGAAGGTTTTGAGCAACCAATAGCATTTTTTAGTAAAAGTCTTAGAGATGTTGAACTGAGATATGATATAATGGAGAAACAAGCGTATGATATGGTCAAGGCTTTGAAGGATTTTAGAACTTACGTGCTACATTCCAAGGTAATCACATACGTTCCCTCCAGTTCTGTGAAAGATATATTGGTCCAACCTGATAGTGATGGAAAGAGGGGTTGGTGGCTCACTAAAATTCAAGTGTTCGACCTGGAGGTAAAACTGACGAAACTAGTAAAGGGACAAGGTCTGGCTAAGCTCTTGGCAGAATCAAATTTCAGAGAACTGAGAATAAATAACCTACAAGGATATGAAGGACATATGGATGTAAATTAGCCCGACGACCAAATAGCTATCTCCATAATCGAAGAGAAGTTTTCCTTATCAGATTGGTATAAAGATATAGTGTCCTACCTACTGACCCTGAAATTCCCTAGCGATCTATCTCCAGCTAAAGCTAGGACATTGAAGATGCATGTGGTTAATTACTATATATCTGAAATTCAATTGTATTGGAAGGACCCTTTAGTCTTCCTACTGGTTTGTTTGGTAGAATCGAAAATAGAGGGGGTCATAAATGAATTCCACTAAGGAGTGTGTAGAGGGCATCACGCCTGGAGGGAAATCACATATAAAATCCTGAGGGAAGGATATTATTATCCTAAACTTTTCTCATATGTCAACATCAAATTTAGAGCCTGTAACCCTTGCCAGTTGTTTGCCAGAAAAAAGAAGCTCTCAGTGGTGCCTTTGGTTCCTGTCAAAAGCAAGGCACCTTTTCAACATTGGGGGTTAGATATAATAGGCAAAATCAACCCACATTCCAGCGCTCAACACAAATGGATCCTCACCGCCACAGAATATTTCACCAAATGGGTGGAGGCTATTCCCACTAGGAAGGAAACCGATTCGGTGGTGATAGATTTCCTGGAAGAGAGCATACTATCCAGATTTGGCTGTCCCCGAAAGATAGTGATGGATAATGCCCAGGCATTCAAGTCTATGGCAATGGTCAGATTTTACCAAAAATATAACATTGTATTGGGCCACTCCACAACATATTACCCTCAAGGTAATGGGTTAGTCGAATCATCAAATAAAATTTCAATTACCATAATTAAGAAGGTGCTGAGCGAAAACAAAAGATCTTTGCATGTACACTTAAAGTATGCCTTATGGGAAAATTGGATAGGTATGAATAAATCCATTGGTACTTCTCCTTTTCAAATGGTATACGGGACTGATGTGGTTTTACCTATAAATCTGGCACTCCCGGTAATGAATCTCTGGAAAGATGAGAAGGAAGAGACAAACCACGTCACAAGAAGAATAAATCAGTTGATTGAGGTCTAACAATGCTGGACCAAGGTGAACGCAAGGATGCAGAAATACCAGGACAACATGAAAGCATTGTTCGATCGTAAAGCCAAAAACAAGGATTTCCTCCCCGACGATGTGGTTTTGAAATGGGATGCTAGGAGGGAAGATTCGGAAAAACATGGTAAATTTGATCATATCTAGTACGAACCGTTCAAAGTCTCAGCTTGTGAAGGGAAGAATTCATTTCTGTTAGAAAATTTGGATGGTGAAACTCTCAGCGCCCCTGTCAACGGGCATTATTTAAAGAACTATATGCAATAAATGAGTTCCAAATCTCCATTGTATATACCAGTTTTTGTTTTCTTTTTTCTTTTTATAAAACTTTTCAGTAAGTTCACTTTCATCGTGAATAAAACAGGTTGTTGATTTCCTAGAAGTAGAGACTTAAATTTTGACACACAGAGTCCTATAAATCCTGATATACCTGATACTCTGCGTGTTGTTTCATACAGGCCTCCAAATTACAGCCCAAACTGCGAAAGGAGAAAGGGATGGCCAGGTATTAGGAAATTGACCCACTGAAACAGGTGACAAATATTTTTCTTTTAGAGGAGGATGGAGTAGTAAGGCTGAGGTATGATTTGCCTAGGTATCTAGTTTTCAAACGAACATCACTTAAAACAAAGAAGTGGTCTCACAATTATGTTGTATTCACCTGATTTAGCATTACATGATAACATATGGGTTTTTGAGGTCCATATCCTTCTCTCTTTCCCTTTGTCATCCTTGGCCATCTCTCCTTAATCTCTGACACCTGCCCATACCATCCATAGAGGAAAAGAGGTTTTGCTTCAATTTGGGAAACTGGCGAATGTCTCAAGAAGTAAGCTGGTCTTGGCGACTCCTTCATCCCCTGCTGAATAAATCCATGCGTAGGTGGATCCTAACTCTCGTAGTTCTTTTAACAGGTTTCGAATGGTTAAGTCTTGCTAAAAATAAGACCCCTAGAAATGAATTCTCCCCTATTTTCCTATAGACTAGGGCGTTGTGAAGGTTAAGAGAAAGTTGGTCCAGAACACTCAAAGCAAGTTGACAAGCCTCTGTAACGAATATCACCTGTGGTTTTCTGTTACACCAGTTGATTACCCCCACTACACTTTTCAAAAGTAAAGTATAAGACAGATGGTGAAAGGAGATTCATAATTGATTTCCCCCATCTAGTCCAGAGAGATGATGAAAGGAAATTCATAAAAAAGATTTCCCTCATCTCAACATTTAAATGCAAGATTACAGTTTGGAGTGGTGAAAGGAAATTCAATAAAGGGAACCAGATAAATTCACTAGGGTACTAAACAGGCTTGCTAGTAGTGAAGCAATATATAAGATATTCTGTAAGGCTGTCATACTTAAATTATATTGCACTCTGGTAATCAGAATTTTTGAAACTAGATCCGCAGCTCCAGCTCATGTAGGTCTCCCCTTTTTAAAGCATGGATTTGTTTTTTTTTGACGCAAGCTAAAACCTACCGTATCTGTTAATTTTCCTAAGATTGATTGGACCATCTTAAGAAGCTCCGTTTTCAGCCTCGAGGAAGGGAAATTTATTGAATGGAATGTCGTCAAGTTTAGGAAGAATGTCGAGTTTTGGAAAGTTTTATAATTAAAGTCGAAACCTCAATTTTTTCTCTGCACCCCCTTTTCCAAATGAAGTGTCACTGAAGCAAGCTAATGACTCCATGTGCCCCTTCTCAGGAACTTGGTTTGTTGCCCTTCTCATCCCACACGGAGATGAGATCCCTAGTTGGAGCCTATGTTGGAGCCGCCTTTCTCTAAGTGAATGAAGTATTATACTTAAGCCCAAAAAATTTGGTTTTCGGGACTTCGTTTGTTTCACGTGTCTCCCCAATAAGGCCGCAGTATTTCGAGGTGTGAAGTGGTGAAAACCTCCCTAAGTTTAATCACCATTAATAAAATACTAAGTGGGGCTTATCATCTCTTAGTACCTCATACCCTCACTCTCAGGAGTTACGCGTTGAACATTTCCCAATCCTCCAACTTGCGAAGTCACAAAGTTGTGTTAAAGTTACCCAGGTTAGTATCAAGAAACAAGTCACTTTAAACCCTGGTCAGTTACTATCACGATTTCATGACTCAGCGATTGTCTCCCCAAAGGGAAGCACCTTCATGACCCTGATCCCCGAAGTTGCGATTTTCTTTTATTAAGCATGGATAATTAAAAGACTTAAGTCAAATCACTTTTAATATATTAGCTCGTGCCATCACGATTTCTAGTTTTTCAGGCTCAGTGGCTAGGAGCGAAAACACCCGATGTGGTGAGTGTCGAAAAGGGGATTAGCAACTAAGTGCACCAAATCAAAATATCTAAAACATATTAATTAGCACCTTAAATGAACTTTAACACATGTGGTTTATGGATGAAGTCTTAAATGATCCCGTGTTTTTCAATGTTACGACTCGTCAAGCATTTATGGCATTTATTTGAATTTGTAGTAAGGTGACAGATAGTACGATCTTGGTTTTACTTCTAAATATTTCTATTTAGTGATTTGACCGTTATGTTGGCAAGGACACCCATGGGTTTAAATGACCAAGATAGAGAGTTTTTCCTTCATTATTTCAGTTTTCATTTCTATTTTCACGCAAAACTATTTCACCAGGATAACCATTGTTTGTGTTTTTCAATTTTTCGATAGGAGGTCCAGTTGCAGGTTTCTCTATCATGGCTCCACGAAAAAAGTCCAAGGCAGCTGTCAAGAGTTTAGGTCAGGTTTGAGATGTTGTTTATAATACCTCACCCCAGAGTATTAATGTTGTCAAGACCTGGTCATACGTTTCCAACATTCTACAATCCGAGTCTGTAAGTTGTTCCGATGATTCTAGCGAAAACGAGAACGATGACTTATCGACCAAATACAAAATCGTTGCCCAAGAAGAGATGCACAAAATAACGGTGAGGCCCTAGCTTCTTACCTATTGTGATATGATTAGGTGGGCATTGGACCATGTGGAAATCTCGACCAGGATGATTATCAGCGAACAAAAGGTAGCGATTGGGACTTTCAGGCCAGAACATTTGCGGGCAATGTATAAATTGTCACCCACACCGAACCTCACTCACAATGCTGAATTTCTAGAAGGTTTCAAGAAGAAGGAGTGCGAGAAGTATGCAATAATTTTGTCTAATCTAATCAAATATTGGGTCTCACACCCCGCAAAATTTATGGCCGACACTAATGGAATATATTCAATATCCTCCTTGGAGCCACAATTCAAGTACATAGCAATGATGGCCTACAGGTTGTATGGGAGGGAGGACACTACCCATTTTTTCCTCCCATGGGTACCACTCATTCATACAGTTGTCAAGGGATTCTCCTTCGACTAGGACAAACTATTGTCTGACAGTCTGACCAGTCGAATTATCGAATATCGAGCACAGAGGGAAAGTAAGAAAGTGAGTTCATTCTTTATGTCTACTTACATCATGGATTCCATCTGCTTCATGACACCCTTCCCACTAATGAACTGGAGATGGGATCCATCCAATACAGAGCCTATTCATGTCTACCAATCAAATCTTTGGAAGAATAATGCCAAAGAATTCATCTACGAAATCTTCAACTGGGTAATAGTGCCATTGCACGTCGTCATCTTCGGCCAGCCATTGCCCAGGATTTTGGATAGCGTTGTGACCAACCTGAGTAGCATGGCAGATTGGTATATAGAGGTGGAATTTTCATATATCAGGGTTTTCAACACCTCTGTCCCTCCATATGCTCTACTGCTATTTTTTCCAGATAATATATTGTGTCGTGAGGTTGCCAGGCAGACTGTGTTTGGCGGAATAAGCAAGGATCTCAAAGGAGCATCAAATAAGGTATGGCCACCCTTCCCCATTCATATTGGCACATATTCCTTGCTAGATTTTGGCCATGCTAAAGCCAAGGCTACGGTTTTAGAAGAAATGAAGTTGGTGGATATTGAGTTCAAGAAGCACGACCCTAGTAAGGTTGTGAGTAATCACCTGGCGAGTTGTGGCCTGAAGAGATATGAACATGAGGATTCCCATCATGATGAAATATTTTGGGGTGCGAGGTCCTACTCAGAAGTCCTAAGTCGGATTCAAGCCCTGCCGCCTGGAGATAAGGATGATTTCTTTAAATTCCATAAGCATCGATAGAGTTGTCTCCCTTAGAGTTTACAAGGTAAAACCCTAAAGCTCCCGGTTACATAGTAGGTGGGGGTCAAAGGTTCATAGGACTTGATTCCTAACAAGGAGAAGAACCAAGAGAAAACAGAGGAAGCTATAATCTCATAGAGAGGAGATGAAATTCCCTTCCAACAGGAAGCAAACCCCGAAAAGGGTGCTCTGGGTAAGCAGGTCCAAGGTCAAGCAGAGATTCCCTCGAAAGGGTTAGGCAAATCACTACCGCTCATGTAAAACAAGAGGGTCACAGATGCTAACCTGAAACAACCATCCAAGGAAATCGATAGTCTAATCGCCATTATCACACCCTTACAGTTCACAAAGGGGAATCTCGATGTGGGGTGGATTTTCAATGAACAAATGATGCCCATTTTTGTAGAGGACCTGCCTCCTAACGAATTTTTATTTGATAAAAAAAGGAAGGTCATGGTGAGACAAGGATTATATCAAAGGGAGGGCGTAGTGGCTAAAAAATTTAAAATCATGAAAGATGGAAAGGCTGTGAAAGAGGAAGAATTCATAGACAAGATAGCAGGAAAACTAGGGGCTTATGCTACAGCCAATCAGTACTCAATCGGAACTTTGAAGGCCTAGTTGAAACAAAAGAACCTCTTGATCAATAAGTTAGAAGCTAAAGTGGCTACTGTTGAAGAAAATGCCAGGGACAAGGTGAGAAAAATCCTCAAGCAAGCCCGAATAGCTGATCTGTAGGAGATCGAGAAACTCAAATCTAACCTTGAGCAGGTGTGCTAGTCGGTGAAAATTAGCCAAACACAAGTACGCCAGCAGGGGAAAAAAATTATAGAGCTACAATCGAAATTGGATGTGTCTAAGAATCAGGTTTTAGACATAAAAATGTTCAGATACCAAGCCACCAAAATCCGACATAAGGTATTAATGGCTCAACAAAATTTGCTTGTAAAAGTAGGAACCATTCAAAACCACTTTCAAATGATAGATCAAGTGTTAGAAAATATTTCTTTGAGAGAAAGAGAAGCCGGGGCAGCTTGGGTCACTTTCCAAGATGTTGTTATAGCTATGGAAAAGATAGAGATGGTTGACCATTCCAAATTATCCATCGCAGAACAAACTAGAGGAAATATCTTGCTGAAGGTTTGGGAGCATAATATATCAGAAAGCAGGGGGAAAACTGAAGTGATGAATTCTTGTGAGGAAATGTTCACCTTGATAAGTAAAAGTTTGTTAGACCTTGACAAGGAAGGTAGTTCTGGGATGCTGGGCAAAATCAATATAGCTAAACACCTATTGGACATCAAAGAAAACATGGAGAAGCAACAAGTGGAGATATCCTAGATAAGCCAGGTTGATATGATCCAAGTGGACAAATGGCTAGTACAACCAAGTTTACAATTATTCTCTATCATCATGGAAGACCGAAAAGTAGGGAAACGATTGCCACAATTGGTGAAGAGTTGTTACACCTTTGAGGCAAGCAAACAAGCAGATCCTTCTAGGTTAATAGCCCAGTTTGTGGAAAGGTGTGTCATTTGCATTGAGCAGGCGAAGGGGTAGGTTTCTGGTTCTAAATAATGACAGATGTCAACCTATTCTATTTATGGAGCCAGAAGAGAAGAGAAAGGAAGGTTCTCTGCCCTTATGAGGGAAGACAAAGACGAGGAGATGAAACACTCCATTTTTTTTTTCATTTGTAACTGACAAGCTTCCAGAATGATGGGAATTCTAAATGTTCAGAATTTTTGTTTAAATAGACATCGAGGAAGAGATAAAAAGAGATTTTTTTTGGTGATATATGGTAATAGAGAAAGTTATTTTGAGCCAGGATTAATACAAATAGAATTGAAGACTCCATATTTCGTCAATATTGAGTTATGTGTTTTCCTCTATTATTTCATGTTTCATGTCATTTTTTACATATACGTCTTTGATGAATTTTTTCGCTGCAATTTAGTATAACTTCTACTGTGGTGATCAGTTTCTAGTTGTCTAGTTATTTACAATTTTTTCTCTGTATCGTCTACCAGCAGGTAAAATACCTATGAATTACTTATATCTCTACATTATATGATTTCATCAAGTTATCCCTTTCCTTTCTTCTTCTGCTACAATGTGGGATTCTTCTGAAATTGATGCCTTGCATTGTTGGTAGCTCTATGTTTTCATACTCGGTTTCAATATTTTAACTCAGTTATGGAAAACGACCTTCGATTTCATTAAATCCTTCGTTTGGCTTCATTGAATTTTCCTTGTATAATCTAAAATTGAAATAAGCACTTTAAAACATAAACCCTCTTTTAAATCTTTGTCCTCCCCATGATTGTACCCGTTGTAATACAACCCAACATTGAACCCATCCTATTGGATCAAACCAGCATCGCTTTGAATCTTTTCGATACCATACTTAAGACTACCATCACCCGGACAGAGTTTGAATGTTCATGGGCTGCCATCGAATGGGATATCAATATTCAAGGACATTTGAAAGTTATACAAAGACAACTCAGAGATCGGCTATAGCCTCCTCCCCCAAAGTTGTTTCTCCCCTTTTCTTTTACTCATTTCAGATTCTTAGACTCTACACTTTATAGCCTTAAGTGTAGACTCAGGACCAACAGGCCCAAGACCCTTGTTTTCTTGAATTTTCACAGGCCCAAGACCCATGTTTTCTTGAATATTTGTAATGACCCTTTTCTTATTCCTGTAAATAATCTCATAAATAATCTGAAACACTAGCTAAATTATAATTAATTATGATATAACCTTAAATTGATTACAAGTTATTAATTAATTATTTTGGATTATACTTAAGCGGAAATATG
>JASDQU010739914.1:144574-162011 GCA_032191745.1 Picea mariana
ATTTTCTTTGAACATAATTCCTTAATTTCTTTTGTATAGATTGGGATATCCTTAATAGCTTGCAATAAAGGAATTTTCACATAGACATTTCTTAATTCATCTAAGACATCAAACTCAGGAAGAGAAATTGGTAATTTCTCTTTAACCAACCTTTCTGGAAAATGAGGTGTTTGGATATTTGATGTTTTACTCTTCTGGATTTGATTGTCTATTGGTAGCTTTTCTGTGCTATGAATCTCCTCTTTTTCGATTTGTTTTTCTATGATAATAGGAGAATCCTTTGGTAGAACTTTCCCATACCTTAAGTGGATATTTTGAAGAGGAAGTATTGAGTATGATGGTCCTTCATCAATGTTATACATGGGTTTTTCCACTTTATTATTAGGATTGGAGATTGGTTGGGATGGTAATTGATTTGGTCTAGGTGGAGGTTGGTTAGATGGTAGTTGGAGTTGTTGTGGTTGGGTTATTTTTGGTGCAGGTTGTGATAACTGAAAATATGAATTTTGTGGTTGATTCTGTTGGAACTATTGATAAGGAAAATGTTGGTATGGCTGTTGATATGGCTATTGATATGTCTGTTGGTATGGATGTTGGTATGGATGATTTCCTTGAGCATACCCTCGCCAACCTTGAGGAGGTTGGTTTTGGCTTTGCTGAGGAGGCCAAGTTTTCCAAGGCATGGGTGCATTCCATGAATTTTGAATAGAATTTTGAAAATTCCGAGGAAATTGTTGAGAGAATTGAGGAGAAAATTTTTGAGACATACCTGTGAAACGTGGCTGCCAAGGCTTCCTTGGTGCTAAGTAATAAAGAGATTCCATTCCTTGTCCTTATTCTATGTGATTAGCTTGTAATTATTTTAACATTGGACAATCATCAGTGGCATGGTTATCTGTACATAATCTACAGACTTGAATTTTGTCTTAAGGACAATCTCCCAGTGCATGTTTTTTTCTACATTTAGGACAATAGATGGCTAATACTTGATCTTGTTCCTCTTGCTTCTTTTTAGCTTTCAATGTGTCAATTTGTGAACCAAATGTGTTCATAATATCAGTTTTAAAGTTCTCAAACAGATTCCCTAATTCTGATTTAGTAACACCATTGGAAATTGATTTAGTTGCCTTTGTCACAATATCTCTTTGTCCTCGTCCTCTTTTAGCTTTTCCCCTTGAATATTTCTTACATAATTCAACAATTTTTGGGAAAGGAAGGTGAGAAATATCCCATTCCCCCATTAAATTAAGAGCATCCAAATTTTCATCTGAAATTCCCTTTAAAAATATAGTACGAATGACATCCAAAGGAAGATTAGATTGCTTAGATTTGTGCATATTATAGAGAAATTTTTCTAGATATTCTTCTAAGCTTTCATATTCACTTTGAGACATTTTAAAGATATCTTCTTTAGAGTTTTTGGACTTACAATAGGGCTGATATTTAGCAAGAATTTTTTTTTTCATGTCATCCTAGTATACTATGGTTGCTTCTCCGAACCCCATGAACCATTTTAATGCATATCCTTTCAAAGTTGCAGGAAATAAACAAAGTTTTTGAGAATCATTGGTATATCCATATGTTCGACAAACGATGTCAAATTAAAACATGAAAGCATCGGGGTCTTCAGTAGACAAGCCAAAGAAATTTGGAAGAACAGAGGGAGGAACATTCTTCATTTTTATGTCATCTCCTAAAAGAGTCGGTGTATCAACTATAGGAAACACAAATGTAGTATGTTCTTCTTCCTCCTCTTCATCATTTCCTCCTCCTCATGTCTCTTCTCGATGTGATTCTCTATCCTCGTGTTCTTTCCTTCCTCTTTCTTCATTTCTTTTCCTTTCTAATTCCCTTTCCATTCTTTCCCTTTCTTGTCTATCAACTTTTGACATTGCAAAGAAGTTTTCTGTTGTACAGTCAGATATTTCTGTTGGAAAAAGAGGTTGTCCTATTTGTTAAAAAATAGTTTGCTTTTCTTTTTTCTTTCCTACAGAAGATATTTCTGATTGTATTTGTTTCTTCTTTATTTCATGAGCCAATAGAACTTGTCTTTCTATGAGAGTTAACCTTTGTCTTGAACATTGTTTTTCCTCTAATTCTTCCAAAGTGATTTTTCCAGCAGTTGGTGTAGTAGATTCATATTTTTCAGTTGTAGATGTTCCTGCTCCTACATATGGTTGATTATTTTTTGGGGGTTTTTGTTTTAAAAATCCGCCTTTATCATCCCTAAGTTTAAACATAAAGAAACATAACTTAAAATTAATTCTATGCTGTGTTTTATTTTTATTTTATGTATATATGTTTTATTTTTTAATCCTATCTCTAAATGTGCCTCCCCAACAACGACGCCAAAATGTTAGGCTCCAATCTACTGATGTAAATTAGAGTGCAAATGATTTTCAATCCGGTGTTTGTAAGACTTAGAGGCACATCCAAAATATATGGATTTAGAGACAACTTTTATTCTTTAATGGGAATAAACCAAAACCTATTCTAAGGGATGAATATGGAAGAGATGCTAAGCTTCTGTTCATAAGTCCTATTCATAGATCTCATAACAATAATAAGCAATTGTTTTCCTAAAGAGTATCAACAATAAGCATTCAAGAGATGTTCGAACTAGTTCTAAGACTCATCAAATGCTAGAAGGATAAAACTCTTATTCAAGAGATGCATTCATTGTCTTCTTTCATTCATTAGCAACTATCATCAATTTAAATCAAAAGTACTGAAAGCGTAAATAACTCAAAAAGCATTCATGACTATCTTAATGATTGAAGGCAAACCACACATTGAATTCTTATTCAAGAAATCATTCACAATATGAGCAAGGCTTTGAAACATTAAGCATATGAATTAGCTATGAAATTCATCTAACTATAGAAAGATATGAATAAAACTCATCTACAACAAGATCTAATATAAAATATGTATCAAAGATTACCTGAAAATAACATAAAGAAAGAGTGTACTAGTTTGGCAAAGGGGGCCCTCCAATGCTTCACTTGTACACTTGAGTTGTCTCAGCTAAGAAAGAGCTCCAACAACATTCACATCATCATATCATAGGCATTATCAAGAGAAAAACGCAGAACTGATCTCAAGATTGCAAATTCCAAAGTTTCTTCATTCACATTCAAGGTTGTTATACTAGTCTATGCTTTAGATTATTTATACAATAGTTTTAAAACTAAAAATGCTAATAAATCTCCTAAATATCATGATCATATCCATAATATATTCTAGGGAGGTCGAATTCCCCCTTCAGATCCATAATATATGACCAAATCCCACGAAAATCCAAAAATGTCCATGATTTAAAGCTAAAACAGGGTATTTTCTGCTGAAGTGGCCCTGTTTGACCAGGGTTGACCGGACACCTAGAAGGCTCAGATCTCGAATCTGATAGCTCATTATCCATCATTGTACATCAGGGATCATGAACCAAGTCTTAGATTTCTCCCAGGTGTCCTGCAAGTACACAAACTTAGGAGCAATTACAAGATTTAGTCAAATCCTGTAATTTCTGATAAATTTTCAATTTTAATGCCAAAATTTAGAAAACTCAATTCTTAAGCTAAATAATGATAAATATACCTTGCATAAGCTATTTTATGGAAAATATGGAATGAAATGAAGGAAAAATGGATGGATATAGAGGCAAAAGTGTAGTTTATAGAGTAAAAATGAAGCATAAAAATGTACTCAACAGAGTCTAGATTGATGATTTACCTCACCGGTAGCAACCTTGGAATTGTTTGCATGTTATAGATATCCAATGCATCAGGTGTGAATATGAATCTTTTTTTGGTACCGTATTTTGTCATATGATACACAGAGAGAAGATTGAAGGAAAGTTTGGGAATGTGCAACACATTCTCGAAGCTTCCGTTTGTGAGTTCAATTCTTCCTTTGCCGATGACCTCAACTGGAGAGTTGCCTCCATTAGAATAAGAGGACCTTTGCATGCATCCAATGAAGAATATAATTATTTTGTGGTATCCATGTGGTGTGATTCTCCTGAATCTACGATCCAAGCATAAGGAGAGGAGTTGATGACAATCAAATCATAGCTATAATTTCCTTTCTTGGGATTATGATCTTCTGGCTTCTTCTTATTTGCACCCTCGGGGATGGGATCTCCAAGGTTGTTTTGATGAAGTATTTGGGTCATTAGATCTATCTTTTTCTGCATACATGCAGATTCTGGATGGAATCCTCTATGGTAGTAAGTTCATTTCTCCCCTTTTCTCCCCTTTCCACCTTTGGGTATGGAGGTATCATTGAAGTGTTTTGAGTACCCTTACTTCTTCGGATTTGCATGTGCTTTCCTTTTCTCTTTATCTTTATATTTATGATATTGATGACCATTGCCATATTTCACAATAAGTGCATGTGCCTTTGGGCCTTTGATTTTTCCCATGTTGATGAGCTTGTTCTACTCTTGTGTCAGAGACTCGATAAAGTCCCCAAGAGAGGGCAAATTCTAGTTGGCTATAGAGGTGAATATAAATAAATGAAATGTGGATATAAACACTAAGTATTCTGGACCAATTTTGGAGAGAATGGTGAGAACCATTTGTTTCTCCTCCTTATATTTATCAGCCCCGCAAACCTTGAGTTGCAATAGAAAATCCTTATATTTGGTAAAGAAATATTGGGTATTGTCGAAGCTTTTTGGATCGAATGTGAGAAATTCCACCTCAATCATGTGTCCCCTCATCTCATCTTGTTTTCCAAAAGTCCCTTCCACGGTGGCCCATGCTTCATTGGGGGTTTTACAGGAGGATATGTGAAAGAGGAGTTCAAGAGAAATGAGATTGCAAATAGTTCCAAATGCTTCATCCATTCGATTTAGATACTTGGATTTTTCTATGGATGATGTTGGTTCTGCCTCTGTGTTCATGGTTAACCTGTACAATCCTATACTTCGAAGATGCACTATCATATTCTCCTTCCATACAAATAAATTGTAAAGTGTAAGAATGAATTCTTTTGGAAATTCCATTTTTCCGCTATCTTCAATCTTCAGTACCTGGAAAAATAATATGGTGTGTATTTTCCCTAGCAATCCATCGGCTCTGATACCATGTAAATGTGTTGAACCTACATAAAATAGATCTATCTAGGAATTGACATACGCAGTTGCAAATAAAATAGAAGAAAAGAGAAGCAGGAGAGAAAGAATGGAATAATTCTCATTAACCAAATGAATGAATGATAATTTACACATGATATACTCTGTATAACTCAACCAATGCACACTGGAGGAGAAGCCAATGCACCATAGTGGTGGTCTAGAGTGATCTGGACACACACCAATAGTTACACGAGTAAACTGCCACCTAGTCTAGTCTCTCGAGCAGTTATAGGAGTGAAATACCACCTTGCTAAGTTAACTAGTCTATTAGTTTTCAGTTAACTGACTGAAACATAACGAAGTGAGGAGGAGATCAAGGAATCATGAGTAATGCGCTAGTCTGGTGATGATCCCAAGGACAATGTGCATTAGCTGGTGATGATCCCAATGTTGCATGGTGATAATACTAATGTGGCATCTAGACTCCACTCAACTGATCAAATTGAAGTGTGAACTGAAGAGAATATCATCCTAGAGGAATATTCTCCCTAAAATATAGGAGACTGAATAATGAATAATAAACATAGGGAAAACCTTAGGAAAAATAAATCCTAGGTGTGTGTGAATTAACTCCAATAGGTGGTACATCACATAGTTCCTTACAGTTGAGGAGTTATGAGGTCATGAATTTGGAAGCCCTGAATAATGGTTAATAAGCCCCTAAATAGTTACAAGTCATTAACTAAAGGGTAAAGTGGTTGTAATAAGAAATCACATGTTTTCCCTAAATTTAAGGAAATAAGTCACTTGGTAAAGTATAAATACACCACAAGAAGCCTCTCATCAGTATATTCACTTACACAAGTTCATTAAATATCTATCTAAGTGAGAAAGTGATTTTTTATCTAAGGTAACTAAAGAGATCTAAGGTGAATTTTAGAGGGAAGATGAAGTGAAGAAAGGAGAAATTCCAAGGGAGGATGAAGTCTTGTGATGATGTGTTCTAGGTATGTTATTTAAAGGTCATCTCGCCATTTTCGCTATATTTTTTTTTATATAATGATCTAGATAGCTAAACATAGAGGCTCTTGCAAAGACATAGCCAGGTACATATGGTAAAAATTTCAACTTCTGGGTCGTTGCATTTTTGAAGATACACTATGTGGAATAAAGGTTTTTTGACTAGTCTTGAAACTAGTGTTAAACAAGTGTTCCGGGTAAAAAAAAATAACTTCTTCATAGAGGATCCAAATTATGTGAGACCAATTTCAGTGGAAATATAACAATATTTAGTATCTTGTGTGTGAGTTTCATATATAGATATAAAATATTGAGCGTGTATAATGTTGTACAAGTTCTCTCTCCAGAATAGGCTAAAATTTAGGAAGGTTTTCCTTTTTCGCTATAACTTTTGTTTTGAGAAGTTTCAGACCCTGAAATTTTGAGGATATGGAAGAAATATCTCAGAGTATCTATGGTTAAAATTTCACACCTTATTCATTACAAGTATGAATTTATTCTCATTAAAAGTTAAGGTTTGTGACTAATCCAACACTAGTCCCGCGAGACTGAGGTAAAGTTTAATGAAGATGCTATTCTCTTGTTGTTGAAGTTGAGGAAGAGATATAGGTATATAATTTTGTGTATCAGGTCTACTACATGATCAGAGGTATTCTTTACATGTGTTATTGATGGTTATGTTTATGGTACATGCTTGAGTCATGCCTTGATGGTTGATGTACATGGTATGGTACAGGTTGATGTACATGGTATGGTACAGGTTGTGGCACATGGTTGATGTACATGGTGTGGTACATGGTTTGGTGATGGTTTTTGGTATCCATGTGAGTGGATCTGGTTATAGTTGGTTGTTTATGATATGTCAGTGACATAGACAGTGATGGTGATAATGATAGTGATAGGGACGATGATAGGTTGGATGACTGGTTGATCACCAGGCACATGTTGATGTGACATAGTGAAAATGATTCATTGATGTGATAGTGGTAGTTACAGGTTGATGTGACAGTGGAAGTTATAGGTTGATCAATGGTAGTGATCGTGATTCTACACTTATATTTCGAGGAGGCAGGATGGGACAAAGAAAGGGGGTTGTAGCCTCCTTCCAGTTGGTTTCAGATAATTTAGAGAGTTATAGATTCCTTCAGGTTGGTGCCTAAATTAGGGGGTCATAGCCTCCTCCTGGTTGGTGCCAGAGAACATAGGGATTTGGATCTTCCTTCAGGTTGGTTCTTGTAAATCAGGTGGTCATAGCCTCCTTCCAGTTGCAACTAGATAATTTAGGGAGTTGTAGCTTCCTTCAGGTTTTTTCCTGCAAATCAAGGGTTCAGTGCCTCCTTCCAGTTGGTTCTGGAGAATTTGGAAGTTTGTGCTTCCTATGAATGTATTCTTGATATATATAAGAAAACATTTCATGGTTTTCTCCCGTTTGGGTTTCCACATAAATTATGGTGTACTATGTGTCTAATGTGATATTGTACTACTTATTTCTATATGCTCATGATATATTGAATGCAATCATAAATGATATATTGCTAATAAACTTGAATATTATATATTGTGATTGAAAGTGGTAAAAAGTGCTTATATTGATTCACCCCCCCTCTCAGTATTCCAACACTTCATAGTCACTTTATTTTGCTACCTAAATCCAATGAAAATCCTCAACATCCCATCCTTATTTTTCACAAGTAATATCAGGGCACCCCAAGGTGGCACACTTGGGCGTATATATCCCTTCTTCAAAGGTTCCTCAATTTGCATTAGCAATTCCTTCAAATTTGGCATACTCAGCCTATAAGGGGTCTTAAACACTGGGGCTGATCCATGCACTATATTGATAGGGAAATCAATATCTCTCCGTTGACAGGTCCAAAAGACATGTGAACTAGGTAAGGAATAATTCTCGATGGCGAGTCCCAATTATACCCACTCTCATTTGGGATAATGTTTCCAACCAGAATATTGGCCTGGTTGCAACTCTAAATTTACTATCTAAATATGGATATGAGAACTGAAGGTTCTTAGATGAATTAAAAGCTGAGACTAAACTAATTAATGCTATATAATGATATACTAAGTTGCAATTCTAATATAATCTAAACTATCCCAATCAAGAGAAGATTTCTAAAATGAATAGAATGAAAAATACTACTGCTTGCATAAGAATAAATTCATAAATACAAGGAGCATGTTAAAGTGACAATATAATAAGTAGAAAAAAATTAGTTATTTCACCTGCTCATTATATCATTGTTGTATTCACAAATAAATCCTGGTAATATGAACATACAAAACATGGAAATGAAGAAATTCACAAATCCATCATCCACACACTCATAAAGTAACACATCCAATAAGAATAATCTCAATTGAACATATTCGTCACCAAAATTACAAAGATGTCTCTTGTTCAATTCACCATACAGTGAAAGTACTGTCTGGATACAATAAAAATCCAAAGCCCCTTTTCATTTGCAATTCTCCCTTTTATACTATTCGAGAGACTGTTTACATTCCAAAACCATAACATCAAGAAAAGGCAGTTAGGACATGACTCTTTGCATTATGATTCAGTCTATAATTAAGAAAAATGGAAATAAGGAAAACATATCAGTTATAAAATTAAATTAATCATGAGGTCTTCTGCATCTCCATTTGATCCCGATATTCCTTCCAGAGTGAATAGTCTTCCATCATTTTCTTTAACTTATCTGACCACATTTTATCTGGATCTAACTCCCCATCGCAAATATTGGTAGAAACTTCTTTCTTCAATTCTTGTGATGTCCATTTAATAAAACTTCGAGTCATTGTGATTAACTTGGTAGGTCTTAGAAAATATTCCTCTACAACTTCTTTATTCACCTCGGTCATTTTTTCTATATTTACCTTACTGATTTCTCTATGTTCCTCTATCTCAACTATTCTCAGCTTGGCTAGTGTTGCATCATCAATAGTGGGCATTACTTTCATTCCAAATTCCTCAATAATATCATGTGAATTTTCCCATAATCTTTTGCATTCTTTTGTTGTTTTCTCTTGAATAGCCTGAATGTCTTTCAACAAAGGTTTCCATGTATCAAAGAAAACTTGGTCTTTTAGTTTCTTGTTTCTGGAATATAATGACAACGTGTTAGGGGGATATTTGTACACTTCTTGTCAATCGATGACCTTATCAAAGGCATCACTTGCATTTTGATATTGATCTCTGATCTCGTCTATCTGGTCTTCGAGCCTTAATAGGTCATCTCTGTCTGTCTACATATCGTCAAGAAGGCACATGCACTCTTTTTTCTCAAATTTCAGTTTTTCATTCAACTCCATTGCTTCTTCTCTTATAACTTCCAAAGAAAGGGTTGTTTGTTTTCTTCTAAAGCCTTCTCGAGATTTTATTTTTCTAGTTCTAATCCCACAATCTGGTAACTTTCTTGCTCAGTGAACCTTTGGGATTCATCTCATTCTATTTGTAAACTGGATACCTCATGAGCATGCTTAGTCTTGATTTGTTCTATTTCTTTAGAGAGATTTTCTTTGATAGATTCCAACTCTTTGTTGTGTATATCCCATTCTAGCTATACTTTCTTCTCAAATTATGAATTTAACTTGATTTCCTAGGTTTGGAGAGCCCTATTTATCTCTTCTGTGTGAAGAATCTCAATGATTTTGGTTGCCTTTTCAAATTTTGAAGTGAGTTCATCTCTTGTAACTTGCACGACCTTCTCAATCTCTTACTTAAGGTGTTTTTATTTCTCTCCAATTTATTTGAGGATCTCAATGGATATATTTTCCTTTTATATGTTCAAGTCCCTTTCAAGCTTAGCAATTTTAGTCCTTGCAGTGCATAATGTTGTGGTAACTTCAAAAACAGATGATGCATTTTCTCCTGCAAATGCATGAAGAGCAGAGGCTGTCTATATATCATTCTCTTCTGGATCAGGTCCTGCTTTTCATTCAATAACCCTCCTTGTGGGTGATTGGGTGTTGGTCGAGTCTCCTCTCTTCCTTTTATTCGACCTTTTCTCAATGCTTTTAGTTTTATCACTGTAGAAATAATCCTCTACAACTAGAACAACACCATAAAAATTTAATACTTGTGTAAAAAAATTGAATTACCTGGGATGGGCATGAGAGGGGTATACTATTGCGGTGAAATTTCTAGTACAACCATATTTGGAGTTGATGGGATACTCTGAGTTTCATTTAACTTTTTCTATTTTTCCATTCTACTTCTTCATCCACTATTCTCTTTGCTTCATCTTCAGCTCGCAGTATTTCCTTTTTTAATACATGTGTCTACACTTTCCTCTACTTTCCTCTTAGATTCTTCCTTAACTTTCTTCTATTGAAGATAATATTATTGGGATTTCACATCATCTTCCTTTTTTTTTATTCTTTCATCAACAAGATTTTTTAGTGCTTCTTCATTTTTCTTCTTCTCACCTGCTTTGAATATTTTCTTGGGATTAGTTTTCCGTTTCCCCTTTTATGCTTGTCTTTTATGATATTCTTCATCTGCTTTTATTCTCTTTTGTTCCAATTCATTTGCTTTCTTTATTTTTTTTTGTTCCAATTCAATTTCTTTTGGTCCTCTTGCAAGAGAATTTGAAATTGCCCCTGCAATATATTCCCCTTTTCTTCTTGTTCTAATTGCAGCTTTTGTCTAGCGACATCATTAGGTAATTTTTGTAATACCTCTTCATAGAAAAGAACTACTTTGAATACTTCTTCATCAAAATAAACTACATGTGTATTGGAAGGAGTGAGACCAACATATCTAACATGAATTATTTCCAATTCATGAGGATCATGTCCTCTTGCTTCTCAAAAGCACAAACATATCTCCTATAATGTCTCTGTTTCTTTTCTAGCACGTGGGCCATTTGATAAAATATAGTTTCCCATACACACAGGAAACAAAGGCCAACAATTTTTACTTCTGCTCAAAAGGAGAGAGGTTACCCCTATTCCCATGGTATGGTAAGCTATTTCTCTTATCAATATGTGGTTTGGAACAAAATAGGGAAAGAGATGTGGGGCCCTAGTACTTCCATACACTCTGATATAATTGTAATACTTCCCTAAATACCAATCTTCTATACCTTTCATTCCAGCCATGGCCTCCCTTGATATTCTGTATCTTGGGAATCAAAATATGATATCATACAGAGGATCAAGGAACTGTCACAATATTATAGAAGTACTTGTTATAATTCATGTTCCAAAGGTTGGAAAAATAAACATGTATGGGAGGTTGATCTTGGTCCCAATTCCATTCAAGAGCATGGAATTGTATGGAAGAATAGATGACATCGATTAGATATACAAACATATAGAAATAGGGTTGGTTCATACCTAGAATGTTCTTTATGTTAAGGAAAATATTAAAAGTCAATATCTTCATGCAATTGAAGACTGGTTTTGTTTTCACAATTGTGTAAGCCATGGGTAGCCATTCCATCTAGAAATGTGTGCTCTTCTCTTTGTCATATAGCCGAATCATCATAACAATTAACATATTGTATGGAGTCTTGAATTGTTATGTAGGAATCAATCTTTTTCCTTGCTTGAATGGTCTGTCCTCATATACACACCAATATTCGATTAATTGGGATATTTCTTTATTATTTCTGGTGAAATATTTCAAAAATGCTTCCTTGAGAGAAAAAACATACCTAGGTAGGTGATACCTGATGCCAATGTCTTCTATCATTAGAGATGCTATTTTCCTTTTGGATTTATTTTCAATCGTAATAGTGCTCTGGTTGAACATTTTGAAACACCATTGTGCCTCATCATTATAAGGAAATAGAGCTGGTCAAGAGACCAAAAGGTGAATACCATTATTTTGTATATTTTGATACACTTTGATATTTTCATCATCCGAGGGGAAGTCTCTAGTGTTGAATATTTTATATATTTCATTGTACCTTGGGAAACTGTCTTCTCTGGTGTGATGAGTGGTATCCATCACTAAGACCTCTCATGGGTTAGTGAAATTTTTAGATGTGGCAGATGGAAGGGAATCTATGAGGTTCTTGATTTTTTGGGAATTCGAACTTGCCATGGTATATCCATTGTATCTTGTAATTATCATGGAAATACATAAATCCATCAAATAAACAAAATAATACAATGAAATAGAGAATCAAAACAGTAACATACCTGTGATTCCAACTTGAAATGATGGTTATTGTATGTCTTAAGCTTGATAATGTATAGCAGAGATATTTTACAAACTTGCGGGAGAAGATAACGTGTCAATGAGGGATTTTAGGGTTATTAAGTAGACATTAAATTGCCCTAATTGACATATTCAATGGTATGTGTACGTGGACCAATTCATAAGAGAAAAATCATTTCGCCATTAATGCAATTTAAAGGTACAAGATGCCCAAATTCATGTATCAGTGTCATAGAATTCATAACCAAGTTTTTTGAGAGTGTTATCGAAGTTATTACCATCAGAGGAGGGGTAGTTAAAAAGTCATCTTGCATTCCAATGAAATGACATGGAGGAATATTCCTTTTCTTGCATAGATTTATGTGTGGAAGATATAACAATAAAGAAAGGTAATATATGCATTATCTGACCACTCTTATGGTAGTCGAACAAATTAGATTACTTTACTACTCCGAGAGAAAAGTTATCGAAGAATATTCTCTCTTTGATAAATGAGCTACTTGAAAAGATTGCGCCTCGAGGATGCATGTCGATTTATATTAACCACTCAAACTCCAATTAATGTTTGTCAAGTATCAAAATCATCTTTATAAGGAATTTATGCAACATTTAATTTGCAATACTTGGATGTATCCCTCCAACCAATGACCGAATAATACATCATTTAGACTAATCAATATAGAATACATTTGTAACCCTGCGTCGTCGGGGAAAATGATCATCATAATGGATTCATTGGGGTCATACTTTATCAATGTAAAAGAGTGTTCCAATGAAGGTGATCCTGACATAACCCTTTCCGATATTACTATCGAAAATGTTTCTGTCAGAATATTTATTAGAGTGCATACTTATTTTATTATGAATTAGATATTCAAGGTGAGTAGGCAGATGGATAAATTCTAGGGACATCAGATCAATGATGAAGAATTCATGTGATTGAGTGGGGTTGTGAGATTGACCATTTGGGATAAGGATAAATCAAATAGAGAAGCAGTTAAATTAAAGAATTTGGAAACTTAGAGGTGTATGTCAGCAAGAAAGGTATTGATCTTGACTGTATTAGAAAAGATAACAACTTCCCATGTGAGCATCAAATCAATAATGTAGTGATGTAGTACCTTGCCAAAGTTTTTAGAAAGGGGGAACCCACAAAAAATATCTTGAACTAGATATCTTTAGTGGGTGGTTGTGGGAGCACAACAAATGACGAATTACTAGGAAGAACCAGTTATCTCTGACTCTATGTGTCCCCCAAGATAAAATCACTTTTTTCCTTTTGTCTTATAACAATATCAACAATACCTTCATAATGGATCCCATATCATTTAGATTTTCAATAGACCAATAAGGTCCACCTCAATCGATCCACCTCGATCCATCCTCAAATTTTGCTAAAACCAGGATACCTTTGAACTTTCATTCATAGACCTAGGGTAGCAATTCCCATTGCCTCTCAGCACCAAGATAACTTCACAACAATCACAGACTTGGTCAAAGAGTTTGATATGTTTTTTCTAATGTGTCTACTTTCTCCAACAACACCTTGTTTCTTTCCACCATGTCTCTCACAAAATGGTATTGTATATCGATGTGATTAGTCTTTGAATGATAAGCTGGGTTCTTTGCCAGAAATATTGCACTTTGACTATCACAACTTATCTTCATAACTTTCTACTCAAACCTGATTCCTGAACACAACCTTTGCAACCATCCTTCTTCTTTTCTTCCATGAGTGGCTACCATGTATTCAAATTCTATTGTTAACAAGGCTATGACCTCCTATTGCTGAATCATCCAGCTAATTTCTCCATCAAAAATTTTGAACACATATCCACTGGTCGACCTTCATCGATCCATATCTCCATCTCAATCAACGTCAACAAATACATGTACATTTAATTCACTATCACCTCCAAGTTTTCCTTGGTAGCATATAGTATAATATTTTTTTCCACACAAATACCTTAATACTCTCTTGACAAATGTTTAGTGCTCCTTCCCAGGTGTCTACATGTATCTGCTCAACACTCACACTACATGGGAAATGCTTGGTCAAGTGTAGACAATCACATACATTAGACTACCAACAAAAATTTCATAGGGAACATGCACCATGTCCTCTATTTCTTCCTGTGTCCTTGGACACTGTTCAACATTTAGCCTTTCTCTCATAGGAATTGGCACCTTCATTGGTTTGCAATCCTACATGTTGAAACATTTTAAAACCATTTCAATATACTTCGTCTGATTCAACCATATATTTCTAACTGCTCGATCTCTCATAATCTCCATTCCTAGAATGAAGTTAGTTGCACCAAGATCCTTCATGTATAACTTGGAGGATAACTGCTTCTTCACCTCCTTTATTGCATCCATATTGTTTCCAATTAGAAACATGTCATCAACATACAGAGCTACATATATGAAATACCCACCTTCTTCTTTGGAATATAAGCAATGATCAACTTTGCTTTTCAAAAATCCAAAAATAAGGATGTATGTGTCGAACTTTTGGTACCAAATCCTTGGTGATTGCTTTAGACCATAAGGGTACATTTTGAGTTTACACACCAAATATTTCTTCCCCTTTACTACAAATCCTTCAGGTCGTTTCATGTAGATTTCCTCTTTCAAGTCCCCATCTAGGAACGTTGTATTCACATCCATATGTTCTATTTCTAGATCAAATGCCACAACCATAGACATTATTACTCTAATGGAAGTTAATTTTGCAACAGGGGAAAAAATCTCACCGAATTCGACTCCTTCGACTTGTGAATATCCTTTTTCTACCAGTCGGGATTTGAATTTCTTAAATTGACTTGCCGCATTCATCTTCTTCTTGAATACCCATTTGCTACCGACAAGATTTATTCCACTAGGAAAATTGACTAAATCCCATGTCTCATTCTTGTGCAAGGATTCCATCTCTTCGACCATGACGTCCTTCCAGAATTTTCCCTCTGCTAAGTCGATTTCCTCCTCGACCAACTTGGGCTCATCATTGGTGGTAGTTAACATGAATGTGGAACCAAAGTCAGGTGGACTATACCTTTCAACTAGTTTTCTTACTCTTTCTAACCTCCTTACCACCAGGGTCGATTATTCCATCTCTTCCTCTAATTCAATCGAATCATCTGAATCATCTTCTTCGTTCCTCAATTCAAACTGCACAGTCTCATGATTATTCTCGGTTTGAACAATTTCCTCAGGATAGAACTTACCTCAGACTTCTCTAAATACCACATCTTGACTGCACAATATTTTCCTTGATGTAGGATCGTAGAGCTCATATCCTTTCATTCCTTCTTTGTATCCAATGAAATACATTTGACTTCCTTCTTGTCCAACTTGCTCGTATTTTACTTAGGAACATGCACAAATGAATTATTAGGATATTTAGACACTTAAGCGTTAGTTAAGATCTACTTGGTCTAATGTGTCATTAGGTAAAAGTGTGTTTCTCAGTGTGTTTCTTTAGTATGCATTAGTATGAATTTGTAGTTAGGAAATCCGATGATCACGATATGTTCCCGATATAGAGTGATCCGACGATTCATATTATCCTCGATCTTAATGACTACATTGATCCGTGGATTAACACCCGATTGGTCCACGATATCTATTTAAAGAGCATGGAGGGTCATTTTCCAATGATCGATTGTGAGAATCTCTCTTGTAAAATATCTCTATAATATTTTTCTTTTGCATTAATAAACTGCTCCAAGTGGTCACGTTGGCTAGGGCCGTGGATGTTTCCCTGTAGGGGTTTTACCATGTCAAAAAATTGGTGTGTTGATCTTTGATCTAGTTGTGTGAGTGTTTATTGAAGGTGTCCATCCTCTATTGGAATACCTGTGTAGTCGAACATGGTACCATAGCCTATTTCAAGACCCACTCTCGTTGTAGATCGAGATCATGAAGCCAAATTTCCTCTTCTCTTGTTTATACCATTTCCGTACATTTATGGGATAAGAGGACTATTCCATTTCATCCAGAGTGCTCATTTCAGTCAAGAATACTTTTCGTTTCACTCGAAGATGTTTCCATTTTCCCAAGATACGACCATTTCAGTCAGATCTGGAGGTATGAAGCCTGAATATGCCCTTTTTAAATTTTTGCAGAGTATTATTTCGGATTTATATTGTTTTCTTACGGGTTTCTAATATTTTATATATGATTATTCTCTTTTCCCCGTGCCCTGTGCGATCTCAGAAAATCAGAAACAAATAGAAAAATGTGCATTTTCTGGGAAATCTAACCCTTGTTGTCATCGAGAAGAATTTTTTTTTCTTATGTGAAAATAGTTTTTTTTGAGCACACTCTCCAAGGTCAACAACAACAACCCTCCTTCTAAACAATACAATATGTTTTGCTAGCTCACTTGGTTAAAAATTGTCTTATTAAGTAAGAAGTTTTGAGTTCAAGTCTCTTTTTTTGTTACTCTTTTTGAAAAAGTTCATGCATCCATTGTAAAGTGTATTTCACTCCAAGTATAAAAGTGAATCATTATAAGTAGATTCAATATTTTATTTTAATGTTATTTGTTTTGCATGTAACTTGATTTTATAAAGTAACTTCATTGTAAAAGTGATCCCTGCTTATTTTTATAAAAGTGGGTCACTTCATAAAACAACTCATTTGTAAAAGTGAGGACATAGCTTTCACATCCGAAGTCCATTTTTAGTGCTATTTTTTTAAAACCTCCTAATTTTTCAAGATCTTTCCATCCATATCATAAGTTTCAGTTTTTAAATCAATATTATTTATATACTTAATATGGCTTCTTCCAGTGATATTTTTCTTACCAACACCAACTACTTCCAATAGAAATCCCATATGGAGGATTTATTAAGAAGTAAAGGCCTGCATCAGATTATCTTGGGAAAGGAAAAAGAACCCGCTGATGATAAAAATAAAGTGAAATGGGATAATAGGAATGATGAAACACATGGACAATCAAAATGTCCATCTCTCTTGATTTAAGGTTCCACCTTCAAGAAATTGATGACCCCAATGAAGCTTGGGAAAAGCTTGAATCTGTGTTTGGTAAACACAATATTATTCGATCACATCAGTTAGAAAATAAGAAATTGACTTTAATTCCAAATGATTTTTCTTGTATTGAAGACTATATATCTAAGTTTAAA
>JASDQU010739914.1:162031-173715 GCA_032191745.1 Picea mariana
TCTTGATTTAAGGTTCCACCTTCAAGAAATTGATGACCCCAATGAAGCTTGGGAAAAGCTTGAATCTGTGTTTGGTAAACACAATATTATTCGATCACATCAGTTAGAAAATAAGAAATTGACTTTAATTCCAAATGATTTTTCTTGTATTGAAGACTATATATCTAAGTTTAAAACACTTATAATTTTATGTGAAGAGTGTAGCATAAAGTTGGAGGAAGAGCGTTGCATATATATTATTCTTTCTAAGCTAGGTAGTGCATATTCTATGTTTGTATCTACCTTTTATTCCATGATATAGGATCTAGGGAAAGCTTATCAAAAACTTACTCTTGAGTCCTTTTGTGATGCTTTGATTAGAGATCAAGATAAGATTGTACAACTTGGAGTGATCAACACTATAGGTACCTCCAACAAACCCTTAGTTACCTAACAGAAAGATAAACCCAAGAATCACAAGAAGTAACATCCTCGCCACAACAACAAGCAAAATAAGGGTCCCAAACTCACTCAACCAACTGCAGCTTCTAATGGTGACAAATGAGCAAAATACAAAAATAAGAAGACTAACAGACATTGCAACTTTTGTGGGAAAGATGGTCACAATGAGTCCAAATGTTTCAAGAAGATGGCAACTTTAGAAGCAACGATGAAGAAGCACAACATCAATATTGATTCTACTACTTCTTCTTCTTCTCATAGACATGCATTTTATGCTTCTGGTTTCTCCTTCAATGCAACTTCTACTTCTTCTTTTGATGAGTGGCTTATTGATTCTGGAGCATCTTATCATATGGCTAAGGATAAAGCCATATTTTCTTCTCTAAATGAATGTAATACCAAGAAAATATTTTTTGGTGATGATAGATCTCTTAGTGTAGGATTTGTAAAAGTTCAAGTAGATAATGGTCATTTCAATGATGTATTATGTGTTCCAAGCCTTTCCTGTAACCTTCTATCAATATATCAAATCACTCATTAAGGTGAAGCTAAAACCGTAGAGTTTTCACCTCACCAAGTTGTAATCAAGGATCTAAAATATCCTAAGCATGTTCTTGCAACTGGAATTGTTGATTATATTACTAGGTTGTACAAGTTTGAAAACTTTGGGTCATCATATTTTCCATCAGTTTTTGTTGCTCATAGAGATTCCTTGAGCAAACTTTGGCATGAGCGGTTTGGTCATATAAACTATCGCTCATTGTAGCAACTATGTAATCAACATATGGTGACTGATGTTCCTCTTGTTTCATGTAGAGATGGTGTTTGTGCCGGTTGTGTTCTAGAAAAACATCATCAGGACAGTTTTGACAAACTTGCTTCTTGGCATGCCTCGGGCCCTTTGTAGCTTGTTCATAGTGACTTGTGTGGTCCACTTTCTTCTCCTTCTTTTTCTGTGTGTAAGTATTTCTTAACTTTCATTGATGAATTTTCGAGACGTACTTGGTTTTACTTCTTAAAACTTAAGAGAAAAGTTTTTGACAAGTTTCTGGTCTACAGGGCCCTTGTAGAAAAGCAATCTAGACATCAAATTCAAAGGTTAAGAATACATAATGGAGGAGAATATGTGAAAATTTATTTTACAAGTTACTGCACTACACAGGGAATCCAAATGAAACACACTGTTCCATATACATCACAACAAAATGGTGTTGTTGAGAGAAAGAACCATACATTAAAAGAAATGGCTAATTGATGATCCAATCTAAGGGATTAAGTCTAAAGTATTGGACATAAGCCATAACCTATGTAAATTACATAGTAAATCACACTCCCATAAAGGCTCTTAAAAATATAACACTGAAAGAAGCATGGACTAAAATTAAACTAGATGTAAGTCACTTCCATGTATTTGGAAGTATAACATGGGCTCACATTCCTGATCAAAAAAGGAAAGCATTGTAGCTTGAAAGTGAGAAGTGTATATTTGTTGGTTATTTTGAAGATGTGAAAGGTAACATGATTCTTCAACCACATTATAATGAAATTATTATTAAAAGAGATGTTAAATTTGATGAAAATATCTTAGTCTGCGAGCCTAATTTGACGTTTGTGCCTTCTTTGGCTTGCGAGCCATCTTCGACATTTTTTCCTTCTTTTGTTCCTATTATGGTTTCTTCTTTAGATGATGACAATAAGGATGAAAATCCACCTCTGCTTGCTCACCTTCCTCTAGATGAGTCCATTGAACTTGGAACAACACCAACACCATTGCTTCCTAGATGGGTCTGTTCAACACAAGAAACATATGGTGATCTTGTCGGTGATCCTTTAGATCAACATTGGACAAGTTCTTAGCTCCAGCGAGCCTCTTCTCTTTTGGATCAAGTTTCAGAGACTCATGATCTAGAGAAATTTGCAGAAGCTCTAGGTCATCTAGATTGGGATACAAGAATGAAAGAAGAGTATTGTTCTATAATGGAAAACAATACTTGGGATCTTGTACCTCTTCCAAAAGGAAGAAAACTTGTCATATGTAAATGGTTCTATAGAGTTAAGTATGCATCAGATGGAAGTGGTGAAAGACACAAGGCTCGATTAGTTGACAAAGGATTTTCCCAACTTGAAGACATTGACTATAATGAAATCTTTGCCTTTGTAGACAAAATAAATTCCATCCACCTTGTTCTTTCCCTTACTGCCTCACATAAATGGGAGGTCCATCAGATGGATGTTAAATCTGCCTTCTTGCATGGGAATTCACAAGAAGAAATATACATGGAACAACCTCCTGCCTATGTCCAAAATGACTCTAGATTTTTTTGTTGCCTTAAGAAATCTCTTTATGGTCTTAAGCAAGCTCCCTGATCTTGGTATACCAAAATAGACAAATTTCTTATTGACATCGGATTTTCTGGATGCCATTCTGATCCTAATTTCTATACCAAGAAAGTAGGAAGCCATCTCATAATCCTTGTCCTTTATGTTGATGACCTAATCCTTACTAGTAGTGACTCAAAACTTTTAAAACATGTGAAAACCAACCTTATNATGAATAAATTTGAAATGACAGACTTAGGATTTTTGCACTATTTCCTTGGCCTCCAAGTTTTGCAAACCAATGAAGGAATTTTTCTTTCCCAGTCTAAGTATGCTTGTGACCTTCTTCGTTGTTTTCATATGGAAGATTGTAAACCAACCCATTCTCCCTTCTAGTATGGATTCAAGATTGTTTCCACTTGTACTTCTACAGAGGTTGATGCCACCTTGTACCATCAATTAGTTGGTAGCCTCTTCTACTTGACTCATACCCGTCATGATATTTCCTCTGTTGTTGGTATTGTTTCCTGATATATGCAAACCCCCCATGAAAGCCATTAGAAAACAACTAAAAGGATACTTCGATATGTCTGGGGTATAGTTTAGTTTGAGATACATTACAGTTCAGGGGGGACTCCTTTATTGGTTGGTTTCATTGATTTAGATTGGGCCAACGACCCTGATGATCAGAAGTCTACTACAGATTATGTTTTCATCCTTGGTTCAGGGTCTATCACTTGGGCCTATAAGAAACAACATGATATTGCACTTTCTTTATAAGAAGAAGAGTACCGAGCAATGGAAAATGCAAGTCAGGAAGCCTTATGACTTTGACAGATCCTTTCAGAGTTTGGATTCCGACAACAACATCCAACCAACCTTTGGTGTATCAATCAGAGTGCCATCAAGCTCGCCAAAGACCCAATTCAACATCAACGTATGAAATGCATTGAGCTACTCATGAAATTAATTAGAAATATCATTCATGATCAAGTTATTGAGGTGCACTTTTACCCTACAGAATATCAAGTTGCAGACATTTTCACAAAGTCTCTTACAGAAGTAAAGTTTTACAAACTTTGATCTATGTTGGGAGTTTAGAAAGTTGTCATTAAGGGGGGATAGGTTCTAATGCCTCCTTTCTTCTCCTATTGTGTCACTATTGTAAATACTTCAATCCTGTCCCAAGTTGTTCTTAAGGGGGGATGTTAAGATATTTAGACACTTAGGAGTTAATTAATATCTACTTGGTCTAATGTGTCATTAGGTAAAAGTGTGTTTCTTTAGTATGCATTAGTATGCATTTGTAGTTAGGAAATACGACAGTCACGATATGTTCCTGACATAGAGTTTTTCGATGGCTCATATTCTCCTCGATCTTAAAATATACATTGATCCATGGCTTAACACCCGATTGGTCCATGATATTTATTTAAAGAGCACAAAGGATCATTTTCCGATGATCGATTGTGATAAAATCTCTTGTAAAATATTTTATTTTTCATTAATAAACTACTCCAAGTGGCCGCATTGGTTGGGGTTGTGGATGTTTCCCCATAGGGGTTTTACCACGTCAAAACATTGGTGTGTTGATCTTTGATCTGGTTGTGTGAGTGGTTACTGAAGGTGTTCTTCCTCTGTTGGAATACTTGTGTAGTCAAACATGCATCACAACCAAATAATTTGAGATGCGAAATTGAAGGATTCTTAATCGACCATACCTGATTTGGAGTCATGTCGACTATCACCAATCAAAGATACATATTCAATAGATATTTTTCAGTTTTGATTGCCTTCGCCCATAATTCTTGTGTGAGCCTAGCACCATTGAGCATGCTCCTTGTCTTGTTCATCAATATTCTGTTCATTCTCTCAGTAACTCCATTTTGTTGTGGTATTTTGGCGTGCTATGCCACATTCCTTGTAGAACTGATCAAATTCTTTTCCACAAAATTCACCATTGTTGTGAGTTACCAACACCTTAATCTTCTTATCTGTTTGGTTTTCTACAAGAGATTTAAACTCTTTGAACTTATCGAAAACCTATGATTTCTTCTTCGGGAAATATATCCATGTCTTCCTAGAAAAATCATCTATGAAGGGGACATAATATAGGGATACAACAAGTTAAGGCACTGTAACAGGGCCAAACACATCACTATGTACCAACTCTAGAATCCCATTTTCCCTTATCGCTACAGATAAGAACCTCACCAGACTTTTTTTCCATATATACAATGTTAACAAAAGTCAACTTCTAAATTACACTCAGGAAAGTCTTCGACCATACCTTTATTGTGCATAGCTCAAATCTCTTTTTCTCCAAAGTGTTCTATCCTCTCGTTCCATAGCATGGTCGGGTCGACTTTATGATGACTTGTTGAGTTAGTTTGAATCGACTCAGCCTAAGTTGAGTCCAATCGAGTCGAATTCAATTCGACTTCAAGAACAACAATGTTGTTGCATCCAATTGAGTTGACACTCAACAACTTATATAAGGTTCCAATCCAAACTCCTTTCATTAAGACCATCACACCTCTGACCATATTGCATGAATTCTTCTGAAATAGAGTATGTACTTCAACATCACTCATATTATTGACAGATAATGGGTTTCTTTCCAAACCCGGAATGTGTAGCACACCTGAAAGGTTTATACTCCTCCCATCCTATAGTATTAGTTTAACTTTTCCACATCCGACAATTCTTGTTTTCAAGTCGTCCCCCAAGAACACTTCTCCTCCATATCATTCATATTCGCATAACCATTATTTATGTGGTGTCATATGATAGGATTCTCTTGAGTTGATCCAACTAACATCTTGATCCAACTGTGTACTGGTCAATGCCAGATACACATCGCCTCCCTTATATAGAGTCATATTTTTTTTCAGTCAACTAATTCTTGTCAGATTCTGTATTGATTTCCATCGCCCTCGAATTGTAGTCCTTTTCGTAATTCCTAGCTTTATCAAATTTCCAACATCTTCTTGTCAAATGAACCATGGATTTATATCTACCCTTATACTTAGACTTTCTACCATATAATTTTCCTTTATCTCTATCAACCGATCAACCTCTCACCACTAAATCATATTTGGTCGATTATTCCATGTTCTTCCTTCTCATTTCTTCTGAAAATAGAGATGCAACCATGTATTCTAGTGCTAATGTGGTTGTATTACTCCCTATAGCCATGAATAAGATATCCTAGGAGTCTGGCAAAGAAAATAATAGGCTTATACATTTCCACTCCTCAGTGGTTTTAATATCCATAGAATATAAATGGATTATAATTGTACTAAACATATTTAAATGATCAATCACCAAATTTCCGTCACTCATTCTTAGAAGATACAATTTATTTCTGAGAAACAACTTGTTTACCAGGGATTTCGACTGGTACAAGCTTCCCAACTTTTCCCACAGTTTCTTGGCCGAATATTCACCTGAAACACTCAACAACATTGAATCCACAAGACAAATTTGAATCATACTCCTTTCTCTTCTCTTGAGTTTGTACCATTCTTCCATCGATATAATTGCTGACATGGTACTTAGACAGATTGCTTTCCATTGTTCTTGATCTACAAGGAGATATTCAATTTTAAGCTTCCAAATCTCAAAATTCTGTCCATTGAATTTTTTTATCTCTATTCTCTAATTTCTCACCATTCTTTAACACAATATTTAGCATAATATTTAAATATTTCTAACATATGACTCTTACTGTACCTAGGGTTTATCTCAGATCTAAGATTGTTAAGCCAAGCTATGATACCACATGTTAGGAAATGAGACCACTTCCATGCTAAACCTGGCAGAAGAGAGAAAAAAGATTTAATCAAAAAATTAAATGACACAACAATCAGACGGTACAAAGAGCTTTTACCCTAGAAACCCAAACCAAGAAAACCATCATTCCTTGAGCGTTCTTCTCCTTGTTGTCTTATTCAATCAGAATAAAAGGTTACATGTCTAACCTTGGTCCACACCTAAGAAAAAATCGACATCATACCCTCTTTCTTTCACAAGAACAACCCTATCGCCAATTGGCTTACATCTGCATGAACAACAACCTCTAAATCATATACTCTTGGCGATTATCCATTCATCATCTAAATATTCAAGACTATTGATTAGCCTTTTCGGCCTTACAACATGCCTCTTTATAGGATTTATAGTAGGCAAAACCCTAAAGAAGTGGCGCCCAAAAAACTATTACATATCCATGCAAATCATTGGCTACAAATCCTGTGAATCTCGGGATTCTGTTACAGTTGACTACCAATCAACCTTCATTCAGTTTTCAATCGGTTATCACACACCCGCCTATCAACCTCTTGTCAGTTGACCTCTTCAACTTACTGTTGATGTCTTTACCATGTTGATCCACCTCAACTTTGACTTTGAGTTTACTTGGTCAACTAACCTCGACCTTCGACTTGATCATGTCGATCCTCCTCGACTTCATCTTTACTCGGTTGAACCACCTCGACCTTCGACTTCGACTATCAGTTGATCCACCTCAAATTTCACTGGAAATAATATAAAAAACCAATAGAAACTTCTTTCTTCAATTCTTGTGATGTCCGTTAAATAAAACTTCGAGTCATTGTGATAAACTTGGCATGTATTAGAAAATATTAATCTATAACTTCTTTATTCACCTCGGTTAGTTTTTCGTTGTTCTATATTTACATGGATGATTTCTCCGTGTTCCTCTATATCAACTATTCTCAGCTTGGATGGTGCTACTTCATCAATAGGGGGAATTACCTTCATTCCAAATTCCTCAATAATATAATTTGGAGTATCCCATAATCTTTTGCATGCTTTTGTTGCCGTCTCTTGAATAGCCTGAATGTCTTTCAACAAAGGTTTCCATGTATCAAATAAAACTTGGTCTTTTAGTTTCTTTTTTTTTTGGAATATAATGGCAATGTCTTAGGGGGATCTTTGTACACATATTTCCAATTGATGACCTTATCAAAGGAATCACTTTCCTTTTGATATTGATCATTGATATTGTCTATCTGATATTCGATCCTTAATTGGTCATCTCTGTTTGTTTGCATATCATTAAGAAGGCATAGACACTCGTTTTGCTCAAATTTCATTTTTTCATTAAGCTCCATTGATTCTTCTCTTATGAATTCTAAAGCAAGGGTTGTTGCTTTGTTTTCTTCTAAATGTTTATCAATCTTTTCTTTTTCCATTTCCAATCCTAGAATCTGGTGAATTTGCTGCTCAATGAACCTTTGTAATTCATCTCGTTTTGTTAGTAAACTGGATACCTCTTGGGCATGCTTAGTCTTGATTTGTTCTATTTTTTTCAGAGATAATTTCTTTAATATATTCCATCTCTTTGTTGCGTATATCCCATTCTAGTTTTACATTCTTCTCAAATTCTGAATTTAACTCACTTTCCTGGGTTTGTAGAGCCCTATTTAGCTCTTTTGTTTGAATAATCTCAATGGTTATGGTTTCCCTTTCAAATTCCAAAGTGAGTTTATCTCTTGTATCCTGTATGACCTTCTTAATCTATTTATTATGGAGTTTGTCTTTCTCTCCAATTTCTTTAAGGATCTCGGTGGATATGTTGTTCTTTTGTATGTTCAACTCCCTTCCAATCTTAGCAATTTTAGTCCTTGTAGTGAATAATATTGTTGTGGTAACTTCAAAAATAGATGATGCATTTGCTCCTGCGAAAGCATGAAAAACAGAGGCTGCCTATCTAACATTCTCTTTTGGATTAGGTCATGCTTTCCATTCAATAACCCTCCTTATGGTTGATTGGGTGTTGTTTGAGTCTCCTCTCTTCCTTTTATTCAACATTTTATTAGTTCTTTTAGTTTTATAACTGTAGTAATAATTGTCTACAACTACAACAACACCATCAAAATTTAATACTTGTGTAGAAAACGTTGAATTACCTAGGATGGCCATGAGAGGGGTATACTCTTGTGGTTAAATGTCTAGTATGCCCATATTTGGATTTGATGGGCTGCTCTTAGTTTCATTTATTTATTTTTTCTGTTTTTTCCATTCTTCTTCTTCATCCGCTATTCTCTTTGCTTCATCTTCAACTACCAATCTTTCCTTTTCCAATCTCCGTGTCTCTGCTTCCTCTGATTTCCTCTTAACTTCCTCCTCATATTTCTTTTGTTGAAGAGCATCTTGTTGGAATTTCTCCTTATCTTCCTTTTGTTTTCTTCTTTCATTAGTAATATTTTTTAGTGATTCTTCGTTTTTCTTCTTCTCATTTTCTTTGAATATTTTCTTGGGCTCAATTTTATATTTCCCATTTTCTACTTATCTTTTCTGATATTATTCATCTTCCTTTATTCTCTTTTGTTCCAATTCATCTAATTTCTTTATTTTTTCTTGTTCCTCGATCTTCAATTTATTTTGGTCCTCTTGCAAGAGTATTTGAAATTTCCCCTACAAGATCTTCCCCTTTTATTATTTTTCTAATTGCAGCTTCTGTCTGACGACATCATTATGTAATTTTTGTAATACGTCTTCATATAAAATCACTCCTTTGAATAATTCTTCATCAAAATAAAATACATGTATATTGGAATGAGTGAGACCAAAATATCTAACATGACTTATTGCCAATTCATGTGGATCATGTCCTCTTGCTTCTCCAAAGCACACGTGTATCTCTTGTAATGTCTCTGCTTCTTTTCTAGCATGTGGTCCATTTGATAGACTATAATTTTGTATACACACAAGAAACATAGGCCAGAGTTTCTTACTGCTGCTCAAAAGGAGAGAGGTCACCCCTGTTCCCATGGTCTGGTAAGCTATTTCTCTCATCAATAAGCGGTTTGGAACAAAACATGGCAAGAGATGTGGGGCCCCAGTACTTCCATACACTCTCATATAAGTGTAATAATTCCCTAAATACCAATCCACTACACCTTTCATTCTAGCCATGGCCTCCCTTGATATCCTGTATCTTGGGAATCTGAATAGAATAGTATAGAGAGGAGCAAGGAAACCATGACAAATATTATAGAACTATTTTTTATAATCCATGTTCCAAAGGTTAGAATAATAAACATGTACAAGAGTTTGATCTTGGTCCCAATTCCATTCAAGAGAAGGAAATTGTAAGGAAGAATAGATGACATCAATCATATATGCATACATATAGAAACAAGGTTTCTTCATACCCAAAATGTTCTTCATGTTAAGGAAAATATTAAAAGTCAATATTTCTTCCTAATTGAAGACTTGTCCTATTTTCACAATTGTGTAAGCCATGGTTATCCATTCCATCTAGAAATGTGTGATCTTCTCTTTGCCATATATCCTACTTACCATAATGATTAAGATATTGTATGGAGTCTTGAACTGGTATGTAGGAATCAATATTTTCTCTTGCTTGAATGATATGTCCTCATATACCCACCAATCATCCATCAATTGGGACATGTCTTTAATATTTCTAGTGAACTCTTTAAAAAATGCCTCATTGTGAGAACACACAGGCCTAGATAGGTGATACTTGACACCAACGTCTTCTAATCTTAGGGACACTATTTTCCTTCTATATTTATTTACAATTGTAGTAGTGCTCTGGTCAAACATTTTGAAACACCATTGGGCCGCATCATTGTAAGGAAATAGAGATGGGTGAGTGACCACAAGCTGAATACCACTCTTTTGTATATTCTGATACACTTCGAGATTTACATCATTCGAGGGGAAGTCTCCAGTGTTGAAGATTTAATATATTTAATCATACCTGGGGCAACTGTCTTCTTCAATGTGATGAATGGTATCCATCACTAAGACATGTCCTGGGCTAGTGTAATTTTAAGGTGTGGAAGATGGAATAGAAGCTACAAACTTCCTGGCTTTTTAGGCCTTCAAAATCACCATGGTATATCTTCTGTATGCTACAATTATCATGGAAATACATAAATTCATTGAATAAATGAAATATTACAATGAAATAGAAAATCAAAACAGTAACATACCTATGATTCCAACTTGAAATGATGGTTACTGTATGTATTAAGATTGAAAACACAGAGCACAATGATTTTACAAACTTGTGGGAGAAGATAATGCATCAATGAGGGTTTTAGGGTTATTAAGTAGGAACTAAATTACACTAATTGGCATGTTCAATGGTTTGTGTACGCAAACCAATTCACAAGAGAAACATCATTTCACCATTAATGCAATTCAAAGGTACATACTGCCCAAATTCTTGTATCAGAGTCATATAATCCAGACCCAAGATGTTTGAGAGTGTTATCAGAGTTATTACCATAGGAGGAGGGATAGTTAACAAGTCTCCTTTCATTCCAACGAAACAACATCAAGGAATATTCCCTTTCTTGCATAGATTTGTGTTCCAAAGATATAACAATGAAGAAATGAAATATATGCATTATCGGACTAGTCTTATCAACCTAAAAAAGATTATCTTACTTTACTACTTCGATAGAAAATGTATCGAAGAATATTCTCTCCTCGATAAACGAGCTACTTGAAAATATTGTTCCTCGAGGCTATATGTGGATTTCGCTTAACCACTCAAAATCCAATTAATGTTTGTTAAGTATCAAAATTGTATTTATAAGGAAGTTATGCAACAATGAATTTTAAATACATAGATGTCTCCCTCCAACCAATTACCGAATGACAGACCAGTCCGACTGACCAATATAGAATACATTTGTAACCTTGCGTTATTGGGGTGAAAAATAATTGGAATAGTTTTATTGGGGTAATACTTTATCAATGTAAAAGAGTGTTCCAATGACATTGATCATAAAAAATCTCTTTCCGATATTACTATCGGAAAGGTTTATGTCGAAATATTTATTAGAGTGCATTCTTATTGTATTTTGAATTAGATATTCAAGGTGATTAGGTGTATGGATAGCTTCTAGGGACAT
>JASDQU010739914.1:231474-242203 GCA_032191745.1 Picea mariana
TGCTCTCCATGCAAAAACGTGATTGTCAAAACACAACCTCGTGGCCATATGAATTTCCTCCCTTTACATGCTTTCTTGACTTGAATTACACTCTTCCCCAAGGTAATTATTCTCATGCCCATGATCTCCAATAACTATGGGATGTGACTCCACACACCCACCCTCTTACATGAGTGTAATGGTTGGTTGCAGGAACACTCAACAACAAATAGAAGGTTTACACAATAATATAAATAATTCAGGAATGTAGGTTGGATTAATACCCATGAATAACCCCCACTTGGACCCCTCTCTCTTGTGGAATGATATCCCCCCATTGTTCTTCACACTTATCGTATCGCAACCAGTGATTATTATTTTGACTAATTATTCCAGTGCACATAATATACCATTTGGCCCCTGACCATATTAAACCAATATGGGATATTCACCCCAACACATCGACTCACCATCCTAAATCACATGTACATAATTACATTCTAATTCATGGGGATTAAAACTGGGGATGTTACATTTCCCTCCCCCCTTTTTTTTCATTGTCCTTAGTGCACAACACCTTACAGGTGTTCATTCACTTTACAATTCTATCTCTTGGACCATTAATCAATCATATAGGCTCACTGGTCCAAAATCGCACAGGCATTCCAAACTAAACAAAATTACATAGGCTCTTTGGCCCAAAATACTAGATACATAGGCACCCTAGCCCAAACAAATATACATACATAGGCACTCCGATGAAAAAACCATAGACACTTAAGCTCCCTGGATCATCCCATGTAAGATAATTTCACACTTCGTCATTCTAGAAAAAATTATGTAACATCCCCAGCCCCCTATTGGGTAATGCCACACCAAAATTTTGACCTATGATACCAACTTAATTTACTAAATGTTCTGCACATGAACAAGATTATGTAGGATAACAAAAATATATATAAACAACATATACAATAAAAACCCTTAATAGAAATCACATAAACATTTACATAGTAATTTAAACAAATACATAGAGAGACACTTATCTCTAGTAAATAAAACACCAATTGTGTGCAGACCTTCCACATTCCTCCCAAACTTAGACCATGTTATCACTCTGTAAATTTGTCCGGCTAAATAGACAAACGACAGAGGTAACTATTTCAACCTACTTTAGAGATGAAGCACTAGCCTTCTCAACTCAGAGAGGGCTATCTCATGTCACTGGGTATTTCTTTGGTAATCAGTGGCTAGATTTGGTCTATGTTGGGGGTTTTTATAAATTTGTTGAAGAAAAGGGGGTGAAATTTGGGATATGGAGTCATAAATGAATAAAGCAGCGACAAATAATTTGAACTATCAAAAGGAAAAGGGATAAATGAGGCAATGAGTCTAAGTTTAAATTGAATTTTGCATGGTGAAAGAGGAAAAAGGAAAACACATAACTGCATCAGATCATATTAAAATTAATTATGAATTAGTTAGGAAGAAATACACACAGTTTAGATTTCTAAACCAAGAGCATCATAAGATGAATTATGGGCCTTTGAATCTCCAATTTAAACAGAAGAAAATGTAAATGGAATAAAGATCACAGGAAATACATACAATGAAAGAAAACAGAACTTATAACACAGCCAATTAGAATCTTTTTATAAACAGTCCATAAATTGCTTATGCATTGTATATTCAGTTCATCTCCATGATTTTACAAAGTCTTCCTGCTTTAAGGGAAGGCCCCTCTTCCCTCCTCCTTTCTTTATCCTTGGAATGATATATATAGAAAATTTACATGCGGGATTCAAAACGACTCAACTTCCTCACAATCTAAAGATAGAGATCAGTTACAAAAAAGGAGTAACGCGTAACAATTGTTCTCCTACTTTATAGGGAGCGTTATAAATAGGACTGACATATCTGAGGATTTTTATTGAATTCCATATGTCCAAAATTTTCTAAAATGTACTCAATTCAACCTAAGAACTATTCTCCTACTTTTCCCCAACGCTCTTTATTGACTCGGACCTGATTCTTGTCTTCTGTGGCTTGCTCTACTTCCTCTTTACTTCTCGTTTGTAGCACTCATCCATGTGTCCGTTGATGGTTAAATCTCTCATGATGGGATTTAATCTGACCTCTTTGTCCTCTTCTAGTTCTATTGCAGGATCTGTATGGATTTTTTTTCCAATATCTGTGCAACCAACCTCTCTTTCTTATTCACTGATGAATTTTCCATATTGGTTGAAAATCCTAGTTCACTGGATGTTATTTGATCGGCTTTGTCCGTGTCTCCCAGTTTTGCAGAAAACACAATTTTTGTCTTCCTTAACTTCACAGAAATTAGGAAGTTGATCCAGTTTGAGATTACTCTACTTACAAATGAAGCATTGATTTCCCGTAGTATAATAACACCATCCATATTTTGAAGAGTGCTAATCATTGAGTTTTGATCATGAATTGCTAACAAGAGCACCTATAGATACATTGGTTTATCATGTTTGGCCAATCTATTTAGAATGATGAGCCTTTGAGCTAGTTATCTAATAGCACTTACCTGGCATTGCACGGATGTAAAGTACCTGAACGAGTGGCGTTAGGTGATTTGACCGGTCATCACCTTTCCCTACATGAATTTTTAATTTGACGTATTCAAATGGAATTTGAACATGTGACATCGGGGCATGGTTAAGTGGTTTCACACTTACCCTCTTTTCGTCCCGATGCACCTCTGAGGGCACCACGCATCCAGGGAATGAAACCGTGGTATTTTTCGCAGCCCACCCTCGAAAAATTATCCTTCGCGCTACTTCATCACCCGATATGCATCATGGGCGTTGATCTGGAATGTTTCAAGATATACGATCTATCGGGCCCCTCCTTTTGTGCCTCCGCTATATTGGCCCTTTTCTGCCAGATGTAGTTCGGTCCTCCAAATCACGCTATATCTCTATACTTCTTTAGTCCCCCGCTAAATCTGAAACTTGGATCCTATCTAAAAAATTTTATGGTGATAACATAGGCTCCAACTGGGGATGTTATCCTCCCTGCGAGGTAGAAAATAATTCTAGACCAAGTGCCTACCCATTTGGATGTTCCCAAAGCATGTGTGTGTACCCTGCTCCGACCTGTCACCATCGTTGGCTGAAAACCAAATTTTGCACACTATTCTTAACCAGATACTGATTATTGAATACATCACTAAAATCTAACTATACATACTACTGGAAATCCAAACTGAAAAATGCTTGACCAACAAGATTATTCACACACTCCTACCTACCCTAACTGCTAAAACAAGTTGTCAATCAAGCGAAATCATAATGCCAATGCAGCCATGAGAGCATTTTATCCACTGTTTGTTTTCTTTGCACTCACTTGTTCCAAAGCCTTTTTGTTGATAATTGATTCAAAACTCCATCCATAAATCCAAATATCTAAAATTCAAGAACATTTGGATTGTTTACTTCCTCCAATAAAAATGCAAATGGGTCTTCTAAAACTTGCACAAAACAACTATCATGTTTCACCTCTTCCACCACATTCTTGTTTTTATGTGATTTAACCTGTTGATTGCCATCGAGAAACTGACAGGTTTGTCGAGAAGTCTGAAAGTAATAGTTTATTGAAACATAAGACAACCATGGTTGAAGAACATCATCTGGTGTAAAGAGACCCATATTTAATACAGACACCAATTCATCATTCCCTTTATCCTTAAGCTTGCAACCCATTATCCTCTATAGATCTTGATTCTAAAAAAATTCCATATAATGTGCCATGGGATCATGAAACACATGAAAGAATGTTTCCTTTTTAGGAGCTAAGACAAAAAAAGAAGCTTCCTTCACAAGTATTTTTTGATCTTGCTTCATTTCTTCAATCTTGGGAATATTTTTGAATGAAATGACAGTAATAGGCGCATCTACTATTCCATACATATCAACAAAAACATTCATACATTCTCTAACATATTCAAATATGACATCCATATCATGTGCATCAGCCTTTTCATTATCTTTCTGTATTTCTGATTGAGAAATGCCAGACGCTATTTTGTTGATTTCCTGAAACTCTATGTCATTTGCTTTTTTGCTGTTTGGAATCTCCATAGATGCAGTTTCAGAATCCTCACCCATGTCTAGGCCACTTAGAAAATGGACCACCGCATAATTTTCATGGGAAGAAAGACAACTTTGAAACACTTTGTCTTGATGGAAATAAAGTTGAATATCTATATTAGTTTCAAAATAAGGAAAATAACCTTTAACAACAATTTCTTGATCAAATTCTTCTTCTTTTTCAATTTGGTGGTTAAGCACAGGTTGCAACTCTGAATTGGAATATCCTTTCAAGTAATCATCTACATGAAAATTTAATGCATGTGAATGTTGTTGGTCTTCCTTACTGATAACAATTTCCTCATGTAAAACAATGCCACTGTGAATGCGGTCAGACTTCCTTGTTTCTTCTGTTATATCATGATTTTCCTTGAACCATTCAAAGGAAGAAAAGCATAAAGGAAGATAGTTTTCATTTTTAAGTCCAATGTTTTCTTCATATTCAACATCATGCCTGGAGGCTTTCTGATTTGAAACATTATAAACATTTTTCTTCAGCAATTTGAAAGAAGCAAAACATAATGGCAAGGTTCTTTCACCTGATTCAAAACCTCCTTCATTTTCTTCATTGTTGTCAATTCCTTTGGATTGTTGAAAAGACTCATTTTCAGATTTATCTTTGACCAACGGCTGCAATTTTGAACTGACAAAATCTTCTACATAACAAGTAACAGGGTCATCAGACAAATGAGAAGATTGTTGTAATATCTTGTCAATTTGTTCCAATGAATTAGTGTGATTTGGCATCAGCACACATTCATTTGCTTCAATGATGATCTTATAATTTTCTTTCAATAATTTAAATGAAGAAAAGCATAAAGGCAAATAATTCCCTCCAGCTGATTTCATACTTTCTTCTTTGTAACTGTGATATGTAGGCTGATTTTTCTCATTACACTGTTGAAAAAGGAATGTTTTCTGATAGAGAACATACAGCTAGTTGTTCCAGGAATTCAACATCACCGTCATCATCATATTTATCATATATAGGCAAATCAACAAGATATGCAATATCATCCAACAAGAAAAAACTTGGAACATCAACCTACTTTTCAATAGGCTGACGTGCAGCTTCATCTTCTTGATTGTCTATAAATGAATACATAAAAAAATCAGTCTTTTTCTTATCTTGGAATGGATCAGGAGTTAAACTGGCACCTCCTTTTTCAACAAGTGGAATATGATCTTTTGCAAAATCATGAGCATTGAAAACTTCAAGAGAAGTTATGATATTATCGACTCGATGTTCAAGATTCCAATCAATCTTTTCTTATTCATATCCGCTCTCATATTCTTGAATATCCAACCCCTCATTTAGGCTACATTCACATTCTTGTATATTGTGTTGAATCTCCTTGGCATCATTAAACGTTTGTTGTAAGGACTTAGTTCTTCTTTCCATCGGGAGGAAAGACAAATCTGGACGAAGAGTAGTTGCATAATGGAGCATGGAAGCAGCTTCAATGGGTTGAATTTCTTTGGGCAAATTGTAATAGATACTAGAAAACCTTCTACTGAATATAGAAACAGTTTCATTTATTTTCTTTTTTAAGGCACATAACTCTATAAGTTGTAAATCCAAAGATTTCTTCTTTCCCCAAAACTTTGAAAAGACATTCTTCAATTCCTCCCATGACCTAATTATATTTGGATGCAAATGTTTAAACCAGTCTTTGGTGTCCCCTTTCAAGGATTGAGAGAAGGCCCTCATACAAACATCATCATGGTCAATCTCAAACAAATCTATAAACTGCTCAAACCCTTGGATGTGTTTTTCAGCTGAGATGGCATCAGGTTCCCCATCAAACACAGGTAGGTACTTATAGTACTTTGGAGGAAAATCATGAAGGATTTGGGGTAGCTTCAAGGGTCTATATCTATGTTGAGTCTTGGAGGACGTTGGATCAAGTACAGGAGGTGAAATATTAGCCTTGGCTTCATGGGGCTTATCAACTTGGTCATGGTTATCGCATGGCTTAGATGGGATATTTTTATCAAAATTAGTGATAAAATGAGGAGATATAAGTATAAATTTAAGAGGAGGATATATAATTTCAAGATTGTCATGATCATCATTTGCATGCAGCAGGTAAAGAAAAAAATTTCTAACATGTTCAGGAAAGGACCAAAGGCAACTTATAACAAGCAATAAAATGCCTTGGAAAAATTCAATTTTAAGTACTTGTTTTCTTCCATAATGCTTTTTCATACCTCTGTCAAGGGGTCTCATCTTCTAGTGGAGTCTCTGAATTACATTTGAAGCTTGAGTGGAGTCGCCAATAATATTTTGGAAGTTGGATTCTCCATTGAGAGTGGAGTCACAATTGAAAATTCAAATTTATGGATTCTTCTACCAGTGGAATCACCTTCAAACTGATTTTTTTATGTGTGGAGTCACTAGAGAAAGAATACAGCCAATATATACCTAAGTGTATGCTACTCTCAAACCTTAGAACTCGACCATGTCGTCTTTCCCAAGGAAAAATTTCAATTTCGTCCCCGACAACGGTGCCAGAATGTTAGCACTCTATAAATTTTGTCTGGTTGAATAGACAAACGACAGAGGTTACCATTTCAACCTAATTTAGAGCTAAAGCACTAGCCTTCTCAACTCAGAGAGGGCTATCTCATGTCACTGGGTATTTCTTTGGCAATCAGTGGGTAGATTTGGTCTATGTTGGGGGTTTTTATAAAGTTGTTGAAGAAAAGGGGGTGACATTTGGGCTATGGAGTTAGAAATGAATAAAGCAATGAAAAATCATTTGAACTATCAAAAGGAAAAAGGCTAAATGAGGCAATGATTCTGATTTTAAATTGAAATTTTCATGGCGAAAGAGGAAAAAGGAAAACACATAACTGCATCAGAGCATATTAAAAATGAATTCTGAATTAGTTAGGAATAAATACACACAGTTTAGATTGCTAAACCAAGAGCATCATAAGATGAATTATGGTCCTTTGACTCTCCAAATTAAACAAAAAAAAATGTAAATGGAATAAAGATCATAGGAAATACATACAATGAAAGAAAACAGAACTCATATCACAACCAATTAGAATCTTTTCATAAACAGTCCAAAAATTGCTTCTGCATTGTATATTCAGTTTATCTCCATGATTTTACAAAGTCTTCTTGCTTTGAGGGTAGGCCCCTCTTCCCTCCTCCTTTCTTTATCCTTGGAATGATATATATAGAAAATTTACATGCGGTATTCAAAATGACTCAACTTCCTCACAGTCTAAAGATAGAGATCTTTTACAAAAAAAGGAGTAACGCATAACAACTATTCTCCTACTTTATAGGGAGCATTATAAATAGGACTGACATATCTGAGCCTTTTTATTGAATGCCATATGTCCAAAAAATTTTGAAACGTACTCAATTCAACATGAGAACTTATTCCAGATTGGTGATTTCTTCCTTTAGAGTGCTCAACTAGACTAGTTGGTTTTCCCCAACGCTCTCGATCACCTCGGCTCTGATTCCTGTCTTCTTTCTCTTGCTTTGCTTCCTCTTTAATTCTCGTTTGTAGCGCCCGTCTGCATGTTCGTTGATGATTAAATCTCTCGTGATGGGATTTAATCCGATCTCTTTGTCCACTTTTGGTTTTGTTGCAGGATGTGTATGGAATTGTGTTGCCAATATATGTGCAACCAACCTCTCTTTTTTATTCACTTATGAAATCGCCATATTGGTTGAAAATCTTGGTTCACTAGATGTTGTTTGATCGTCTTTGTTCATGTCTCCCAGTTTTGCAGAAAACACGATTTTTGTCTTCCTTAACTTCACAGAAATTAGGAAGTTGATCCAATTTGAGATTACTCTACTTACGAATGAAGCATTGATTTCCCGGAGCAGAATAATGCCATCCATATTTTGAAGAGTGATAGTCATTGAGTTTTGATCATGAATTGCTGACAAGAGTACCTATAGGTATGTTGGTTTATCACATTTGGCCAATCTATTCGAATGATGAACCTTTGAGTTAGTTATCTCGCATCGCTTACCTGGCATCGCATGGACGTAAAGTACCTGAACGAGTGGCGTGAGGTGATTTGACCGGTCGTCGCATTTCCCTACATGAATTGTTGATTTGACGTATTCAAATGGAATTTGAACATGTGGCATCAGGGTGTGGTTAAGCAGTTTCGCACTTACCCGCTTTTCACCCCGATGCGCCTCTAAGGGTGCCACGCATCCACGAAATGAAACCGTGGTATTTTCCTCAGCCTGCCCTCTAAAATTATCCTCCATGCTACTTCATCTATCGATATGCGTCCTAGTCATTGATCTGGAATGTTTCAATATCTACGGTCCGTCGGGCCCCTCCTTTTGTGCCTCTGCTATATTGGCCCTTTTCCGCTAGATGTAGCCTACTCCTCCAAATCACACTATATCTCTACACTGCTTTAGTCCCCCACTAAATCTAAAACTTGGATCCTATCTGAAAATTTTTATGGTGATAACAGACCACACTGCTCATAACTCTCACCAGTGGATCACCACTGAGTTGGGGCTAAAACTCCACCAGGGAAAAGGAATCCTAAGCCAGGATAAGGTCGATCTACAACCAAATTCTCAGACTAAGGTTCCAACTATGGAAGACAACCTATAATCTCTCATTCCTCACATGAATTTCCCACCCTAGGAAATATTCCCCTTCTCTACTCAATAGTCCTTATTTATGCATTGTCCTCAATGCATTATATACAATGTACAGTCCAAAATTATTCAAAAATATCCTTTTCTTTGCTTTTGAAGCTTGTTATCCTTTTGTTCTCTTCTTTTCAAGCATCAGATACATGTCTTCATACTTCGGATGGAATTCCCTTGCCAGATTTAATAGAGTTGCTTCAGGAAATAATTCAGCCCATTGTAGCATTTTTGAGTTTCCTCTTCCTTGTTTCACTCACACTTCTAGGCTCATGCATCCTTTCACTACTACACAATCCTTAAATAATCCATCTTTCCAAGGATTTCACACACAAGGAGAGGGCCATCTCATCTTTAGACCCCCACTAAGGATTTGTATTTTTGGCAATCATGGGACGTCAGTGTCCCAATAGTGTCCTTCCTTCCAAAGTAGTCCAACTTCAATAATTATCATCTCATTTGTATCACACAAATACAGTCAACATGAGATAATCTCATAACAATTTCAAAAGGTTTGCATAATAAAATACAAAGTTTTCTCAAGTATGAGAATTCTATCTCATTCTTTTTTCTTGGTTGTTGCAGTAGCAAGCATCAATATTTATTATGACTTCCAGCAGCACCATACTTGAGACCAATTTTTCTGCAATACTTCCATCTTGAATTCATACAAACAAATTATTAGTATTTCTTGTACAATATGCGTTTATTGCAATAACTACAAAAGTTCACAAATTGATCGCATAATTTTTCATTCTTAACAATTCAATCACTTATATCATTCCATTTATTAATTGCAGTTAAATTTTCATTCCCTTCACATGTATTATCAGCAACTAAGGTTTTCCTTCTCTATCCAACATTACTTTGTTTCCTTATTAGAGATTTCCTGCAGTTCATTTTCAGGTGACTACTTTAAATTGAAATTGTCTTGTTGCACTATCTAATAGCTCTTGAAATTTTCTTAACTTCATTAGTTAGTATTAAGAACACCATTTCAGTTGTTAGCATAATCATTTTCATAAAATATAATATATGCATGTATTCACTAAAATGCATTCAATAATTCCTTCAAGCATACATAATTCTATCTTATCATGCATGTGTGCAAATTTACCACTTTCACACTTTCATGATTTATTCATGCATATTATGCAATGCACCCTTGCATTGGCTTCAGAATACCCTTTTTCTAATACATGCATCCCACCATGGTAAATTATAAGGTATGATCAATTCCTTGACATATCATCCATAAAATTCCTATTACCTATCTAACCATTTGGATGCCTTCCTTTTCAACCCAAACACTACACTAGGAATAGAATTCTATGGTGCTCTTTAGTGTTAGAAAAAAGGTTGCAATCCAAACATTATCTATAAGTAGGAAGTTTCCTTGGATACTTATGTGGCACTAAAGTATTTCCATATCCATCCATGTCATGGCCTCATACATGACTAGTTGTACTGGCATTCATTCATGTAACAGGGTCATACTCCTTTATTGCTTTGGTTATTAACCCATAACCAACAAATTCATGACATGTTATTATATCACATGTATGCATTCAAAAGATAACAAGTTTTATAAGTATCACATGCCTTCATCCTTTACCACACCTAGTGGTATCTTATTTATATTAATGCATTCAAAATATACAATAATGTCATTTTATAAAATAGACTTTGGCTGAGGAAATTCTTACCTAAATTCCCTTCAACAATTATGCAACATAAATTCCTAAAATTCATACCTTCATAGTTGCCTTTAAATAAATTTGATGCTACTGGATTAGTTGGTATCTCTAAGAGCTCTCATGCCTCCTTTGCCAACTTATTATGCAACATTTCACCTTTTTGTTGCTCTCTTTTATGTGGATGACTTCCATATGTAGAAACATCATCATCAACACTTTCAATCATGCAATAAATTTCCTCTTTCCTAGCACAACAACCATCATTAGCATCTTTCATATAT
>JASDQU010739914.1:333674-344450 GCA_032191745.1 Picea mariana
GAATCTTTTATACCCATCTTGGTGCGCAAGGTATGGAAGATATTTGTGAACTCTGGCACTGCTTTGTCTCTTTCTTTCCGCAGTGTGGTCCATTTGGTATACAAGTCGTCATAACTTCCGACAGGGTAGTATTGTTCCTTAATAACATCCCTAAAGGATTCCTAGGTGGTCTCGACTATAAATAATGAGGTTTCCTCTATTTCCTTTTGCTCACAGAAAGTTTCCCACCAATCTTTGACATGGGGAACGACTTTGAGGAGTGAAAAAGTAATTTTTTCTCTATACGAATAATTATGGACACAAAAATACCCTTCTAGTAGATTCAACCACTTGTCTATGGCATCTTCATCTATATGACCTTCAAATATAGGAATATAGAAGTTGATTTGTATCTTGAAGGGGGTGGCTCCTTCGCTCGAGGAAGATGCATCGTCTATTGGTAGTCATCGAAGGATTTGCGCAAAACTATCCATCATCTCGTTCCTTTGTTGTATGAGGGCTTCTTCAAGAAACATTTTGAAAGGATCTCTTGTCCCATCATATTTATTTTCTCCTACCATGAGAGGTCACTTGGGCATGCGATATCTTTTGTAGAAACAAGCTCGAGACCCAATTCTTTGTACCCTGACCTGGTTGGGGACATGCATTAAGATGACAAGGAGTTGACCACTCTGATACCACTGATACGGATTTTATGAGAAGAACGAAATGAACATAGATTATTAAAATATGCTTAACACAGAATAACAGAGATACAATAAAGATAGTTTTCTATTCAATAAGGAAATAAGCTAAAACTATAAAATGCAGCGGAAAACAAGCTTGCTGGAATGGTGGTGGCTTATCTCTGAGAAGAGATGTGATGGCTGCACTCATTCACAAAAAGATGATTACAATGAGGCTCTAAATTATTTTTTACAATAAACAAGAATGCCAAAAACCCTAGACATCTAAAAACCTAACCCTAGGAGATGAAGTGCCAAAATTCATGTGGGCCTCATTTGGTTAAGTTAGTACATCAACTTCCCGGGGTCGTAACTTTTGCATACGATCTCTATTTTAGGTGCACTATAGCCCGTTGGAAAGGTATCATTGAGGAGATTCATTTTGGGGGTTCAATCAGAGCCTCTACCTATCATTGAGAAACTATGTCCCAAAAAACCTTCATTAAGGCCCTCAAAATGACCCCACAAGTTAAAAACTGCTAAAAATAATAAATTGCCAAAATTGCCAGAAAATTGTTTTGTGCAAGTTGGAAAAGGTGGGTCGCCACTGATATTCACCTGGATCATCGAACTATGATGGATACCAATTAAATATACCTCAATCCCCGAATTCATATCAATTGTCTCAAAACTTCTATAAGTTTCATCTAGTCCATCTCCAAGGGAATTTAAACATGATGACATTTATCTTTGAAAAGTAACTAAATCCAAGAATATATTTATCGTTTTCTTCTAGTTAATGAACATTAATTTATCAAATTATAATAATGTGTTTCACAATACAAATTTTAAGTCTTTGGTAATAACTACAAAACATACTATAAATCCTCGATGATCCGAATTTTATGAGCAGAACAAAATGACTACAAATTATTAACAGATGTTTAACACAAAATAACAAAGATACAGTAAATTTGGTTTTCTATTCAATAACGAAATAAGTTGAAACTGTAAAATGCAGAGGAAACAAGCTTGATGGAATGGTGGTGGCTTATCTCTAAGAAGAGATGTGATGGTTGTGCTCATTCGCAAGAAGATGATTACAATGAGGATCTGAAGGCCTTTTTACAATAAACAGGAATGCCAAAAAGCCTAGACATCCAAAAACCTAACCCCAGGAGATGAAGTGCCAAAAGTGATGTGGGCCCCGTTTGGGTAAGTTAGTACATCAACTTCCCGGGGTCGTAACTTTTGCATACGATCTTCGTTTTAGGCGTATGATAACTTGTTGGAAAGGTATCGTTGAGGAGATTCATTTTTCAGGAAATATTAAAGAAAATTACATATTTCAAACCCATTTTCCAAAAAAACATCATTTAGGGCCTCAAAATGGCTCCAGAAGTGAAAACTGTTAAAAATAGTAAATGACCAAAATTGCCAAAAAACTCTTTTGAACCATTTGGAAAAGGATGGTGGCCATATCCACCTAGATCAATCCTCCCTCCTTGGGAAGCAATGGTCTACATTGCTTTGAGGTCCCCCATCAGATGAGGAAATTTTCGCTGAATTTGGCCCCGGGTGAGCCACTTGCCTTGGTGCAGGAGCTACCCTACTTTGACGACTCGATAAAATTGGATCCTTTGTTGCTGAGTGCCCTTGATATGTGTGTCCACAATCTGATCATTGGATGCCTATTGTATGCAATCGGGGTTGAGCTATGTTGGTGTCATATGTTCTACTACTTCTGAGGTGTCCAATAATGGTGGGAAATAAGGGTGAAGGAGATTCACGTTGAACATTGGGTGCAGGCCAAGGAAAGGAGGAATGTTGAGCTCAAAATCATTATCCTCCATGGCCTTGGTAATGGTGTATGGCCCATAACAGAGTGGGTGAAGCTTTCGATGAGGTCCTGTAAGGTGTTATTTCTGCAAGTGCAACCAAACTTTGTCACCCACCTGAAACTTATGTGGCACCCAATGTTGATCATGGTGTTGTTTGTACTTGTCATTGGACTTCTGTAGGATATCCTGAACCTGTTGGTGGATGTGATGGATCCACTCAATGAATCGTGTGGCTTTGTCAGCTTTAGTTGGATCAGGAGATGCGTTGGTCGAGGTGACCACAAGGGGAAGTGAAACATCTATGGGACCTAATGGTTGGAATCCTAACCCCACCTGAATGGGGCTATGGCTAACTGAGCTATGCAGGGCTCGTTTGTAGATATTTTAGACATAGGGAAGGCTCTCATCCCATGTGTGAGGGTGGTTTTAATTATACATGCAAAGGATATGCACAATCATTCAATTTACGACCTCAATTTGGCCATTTGTTTGGGGGTGGAAGGTTGTGTATTTGGTGAGATTGGTGTCCAACAATGACCAGAGGCTCGACCAAAATGTGTTGATAAATCAACTGTCCCGATATGAGACAATGGTTGGTGGGATTCAAAAATGTACCCAGTCTCATTCAAAGAATATCTTGGCAGTGGCCTATGCTGTGATGTTCTTCTTGCAGGCAATCAAAATCGCCATATTGGAAAAGTGATCAACAACCACAAAAACACAGTCATTTCCCTGCTTGGTTGAAGGGAGGCCCGACATGTAGTCCATTGAGATGGATTCCCATGGATTGTCGGGAGTAGGAAGAGGGGTGTACAGAACCTATTTCTTAGTGGCCGGTTTGGCAATAGCGTAGGCAGTGAAAGACCTGATATACTTGTTGACCTCTTGTCGAAGTTTTGGCCAGTAGAAATGTTTCTGCATCATTGCCACTATATTTTTGATGTTGAAGTGTCCTGCCACCCAACTGTAGTGGGATTCCTAGATCATATTTTCTCACTCGCTTGATGGAACACAGATATGGCCTAGACGACACAACAACCCATCCTAAGATGGAAATTATCGACAGCTATGTCTGCCCCCAACATTTGGTAGTTGGTGGTGAAGTCTAGGTCTGTCTCATAAAGTTGGGGCCATCGAAAGGTCTCATGACGCGATTGGTGTTTATTGTTTTATAATTGATGTTGAGGTGGAATTTCTGCAAGTATGTGGACCACTTTTGATGGTGGTCATTCTACAATTTTCCTTGTGTCTGCATGAACTGCAGTGGCTTATGATCAGTGTGGATAATTGTCTCCTTCCCAAGAATGTAATGTCTCCACTGGGGGCAGGCTTGCACAATGGAGTACATTTCTTTGTCGTAATTAGGTTACTTATGGACATCATCTGATAGTGTCTCACTATGATAGGCCACGGGGTGGCCGTGCTGAGTGAAAACAACACCCACAACATAGTCTGAAGCATCTGTCTCGATCTCAAAGGGCTAATGCAAGTCTGGTAGTGAAAGTATTGGGGATGAGAACACGCGCTTATTCAAATCATCAAATGCTTGTTGTTGGAACTAAACCCACGCAAATTTTGACTTACCACCACCCCTGGTTATTTGGCTGAGGGCCCATGTAATATGGGAGAATCCCAACACGAACTTGTGGTAGAAATTGGCAAGGCCTAAGAAGCTCTGAAGCTTAGTGAGTGTGGTTGGGGCTGGCCAGTCATGGATGACTTGGATCTTGGTTGGATCCACATGTACGCTATGCTGATCAACGATGTATCCCAGGTAATGGACCATGTCCATGCCTAAGGATTTTTTTTCCAATTTGGTGTATAGCTTGTGCTGTCGCAGGGTGTGCAAAACCTGTTGAATATGCTGCAAGTGTTCGGCCCAAGTCTTACTGTAAATGAGAATGTCATCTAGATACAACACTACAAAATTATTGGTGAATGGTCGCAGGATATCGTCCATCATTCTCATGAAAGAGGCTGGAGCATTTGTCAAACCAAAGGGCATGACCAACCATTCAAAAAGGCTTTCCTTTGACTTGAAGGCAGGCTTCCATACATTTGTCTGTTCTATCGAGACATGGTGGTAGCCAGACTTCAGATCAATCTTACTGAATTATTTGGCCCTTGTGAGTTGATCAAGGAGGTCGTCGATTCGGGGAATGGGGTACCAGTTTCTGACTGTGATTTTATTCAAAGCTCGGTAATCAATGCAGAGTCACCAGGTTCCATCTTTCTTTCATACCATCACGATTGGGCTCTCACAAGGTGATGAGCTGGGATGGATGTGCCCCTTGTGGAGAAGTTCTTGGATCTATCGATTGATCTCCTCATTCTCTAACAGAGAGTGACGATAGATTGACCCATTGGAAAGCGATGTGTTAGGGATCAGATTGATGGGGTTCTTGACCTGGAAGTGAAAAGGTACCACGGTAGGTGAGGAGAAGATATCCATGTATTCTTCCATGACCTTATCTACTTGCTTCTGCTATGTGGAGAGGTCGGCCACAGAGACCCTGGATGTGGCTGTAATCTTTCGCTTATTCTGAGAACAAATCATGAAGAAGATAAACTTCCCCGTCTAAGAGATTACCTTCATGCATTTCTTAGTAGAGATCAAGGAAATAGCACTAGGTGGGGCTGCCTCAGGTATCGTGTACAATTTCCTATTCAAAGTAATAATAACACTACGAGGCATAGACTCATATACGGCATGACGTTTCCATAAATAAGGTTGGCCCAAAAGAATATCACAAATTTCAAGAGGAGAAACATCACACAATACCTCATCTTTGAAGGGCTTGATGTCATATGACAGTCAACACTATTGGATGATGCGGAGATTGCTTCCTTGGTGGAGCCATCCAATGGTGTAGGGTTGTGGGTGCGACATTGTCGACAGGGCCAACCGCTTGACGACCTCTGTTGAGATGAGGTTCTTCTAGATACCTCTATCAACGATGAAGTGCAGTGGGTTGCCTTTTACCCACATCTTTGAATGGAAGAGGTGCTTTCCTTCTTCTGGCTCGTCTGGTTCACCAGGCTGGAGCTTGGTGGTAGCAATGGTGGCACTAGGTTCTGCGTCAATAATCCATCTTCCACTTTCTATTTCTGGCTCAGAGTCAGAACCTGCATCTGATTCAGAGGCTTTCACTTCAGCCACCGGCAACTTCTTTGAGCGACAGTCAGCAGTGTTATGCCAAGGGCTCTTATGGAAGTCGCACCACTTCCCGGTATCATTCTTTGTCTTTTCGGTGTCCTTCTTTGCTTGCAACTTGGAGTGATTGCCCTAATATTGTCCTTTGTTCTATGGGTTGGGGCTACCCTTTCTTGGATTTTCTTATGAGGGGTTCCCAGGCCCAAATTACTGTGTCTTTTGTTTGAACTTCTGCTTGATTTTGACAACATATCGGTAGGCCGCGCCCAAGGATGAGATGTTCAGAAATTCCATTTCGTTCTAGATGTATCTATGTAGAGCACCACGATACTTCAGCACCAGATGTCGCTCTGAATCTTTGATACCCAGTTTGGCGCGTAAGGTATGGAAGATATTTGTGAAATCTGGCACTTCTTGGTCTCTTTATTATCATAGTGTGGTCCATTTGGTATACAAGTCATCATAACTTTCGACAGGGTAGTATTGTTCCTTAATAGCATCCCTAAAGGATTCCTAGGTGGTCGTGACTATAAATAATGAGGGTTCCTTTGTTTCATTTTTCTCACAGATGGTTTCCCACCAATCTTTGACATGGGGAACAACTTTGAGGAGCGCAAAAGTAATCTTTTCTCTATTCAAAAAGTTATGGACAGAAAAATACCCTTCTAGTAGATTCAACCACTTGTCTACAACATATGTGTCTATATGACCTTCAAATATAAGAATATCCAAGTTTATTTGTACCTTGAAGGGGGTGGCACCTCCGCTCAAAGAATATGTGTCATCTATTGGTAGCCATCGAAGGATTTGCGTGAAACTATCCATCATCTTGTTCCTTTGTTGCATGAGGGCTTCCTCAATCAACAGTTTGAAAGGATCTCCTATCCCATCATCTTTCTTTTCTCCTTCCATGAGAGGTCGCTTGGGCATGTGAGAGTTTTTGTCCTCAAGAGAAACAAGCTCGAGACCCAACTCTTTGTACTCCGACCTCGTTGGGGACATGCATTAAGACGACAAGGAGCAGATCGCTCTGATACCACTGATCCAGATTTTATCAGCATAACGAAATGACTACATATTATTAATAGGTGTTTAACACAAAATAAGAGAGATATAGTAAAACTAGTTTTCTATTCAATAACAAAATAAGATGAAACTATAAAATGTAGCAGAAACAAGCTTGCTGGAATGGTGGTGGCTTATCTCTGAGAAGAGATGTGACGGCTACACTCATTCATAAGAAGATGATTACAATGAGGCTTTGAAGGCATTTTTACAATAAAAAAGAATTCCAAAATCCCTAGACATCCAAAAACCTAATCCTAAGAGATGAAGTGCCAAAAGTCATGTGGGCACTGTTTGGGTAAGTTAATACATCAACTTCTGGGGTTGTAACTTTTGCATATGATCTTCGTTTTAGGCATATGATATCCCATTGGAAAGGTATCGTCGAGGAGATTCATTTTAGGGGAAACATCAAAGGAATTTATATATTGCAAACCGGTTTTCCCAAAAAACATCGTTTAGGGCCTCAAAACGACTCCGAAAGTGAAAACTGCTAAAAATAGTAAACTACCAAAATTGCCAGAAAACTGTTTTGAGCCAATTGAAAAAGGTGAATGACCATTGATATCTATCTATATCACTCGATAAGAAACAACCTTATAAGAAATAATAAATTTATTAATTTTGGTTTACTCTCCCTTATAACCTTTTTTGTACATACACTAATCATGAATCTAGCATGTGTTCATGATTATGAACTACAACATTGACTCATATATTCAAATATCAAATTATTCACACAACCTTTCCAAATGTGAGTTTATACTTGTATTAGTTACCAAGTGCCAAGAAGAGGGAGAGGGTACGTAAGATTCAAGCACAACCATCACATCTTCCATATCTTCTCTCAGCCTTCAACAAGCAAAAACTCACTTGTTCACGCATTTATAGTAAACTGCATTTATAAATAGCTTATTAAAGTTATATATTCAAAGAACCTTTATGTATTTCAAAACCAAATGTTTTATTCCATTGGGAGGTACAAAGTGCATGGAAGCTTACTCTTGTTTTGTAACGAGGATTCATAAAAATAAATCATCAATAACATGCCAACTTTAAATATTTAACTTTAAAGAATAAACATAATAATTAAAAAGAGATTATTTAAATATTCAAAAGAAGTATTAAAATAAATTACATTATATATTTTATAACAAATAAATAATTAAATTATTCATGTTTTTTTTTTCAAAAATAAAACAAGTTATATATAGCATAATGTATTCTTAAATTGTCAATTGAATGTAGATTAAGTATTTAAAAGAAAAAATTTGTCTACTTTCCTCAAGTTTAAATTTTACTGTGTAACATGTTTATTATTTTTGTTAAATATTATTAATTCAATTTTAAACTTTAAACTGTAAATAATCTAGTTTACCCTATTTATTTATCTTAACAAAATATACAAAATACACATATATTATTTTCTTATCATTTTTATTCAATATTAAAATTAATTATTAGTTCTTCTTATTTATCTTTATATCAATAATATAATATTAACTAATAATACATACCCAATATATCATACACTACTATAATATATCATACACTATTATATAAATTGAAAAAAAACCACATATTTGGACCTATAATAATAAATAAATAAGATAGCTTGAAAACGTCTCTCTAAAATAGTTTGTATTTTTTTTTGATTGTTTAGTGAAATTTAAAAATGTCCCAACTTACTTTTGAAAAGTTATATGGATAGCTTTGAAGGTTAGTGTTGTGTGCAATTTTTTACAAGAGTATACATATTATACTAACTTGATGGTTTATATTAAACACAATTAAAAATGGAAATAAGAACTTTAAATTATAATTATAATTTATGTTTTTAATTCTCAAGCTTACATTGTTTATAAAATAAAATAGACAAATTATGAAAGGAAATCAAAATATGAGCAAAATCTTACAAAAAAACTTAAAGAATATATCTATATCAAATAGATAGGACTTAGACAAACCTATAAAGAAGACTTATTGAAGATTTGTGGGCTCCAAAGCCCCCTCGTTGGGATGGGTTCTTAACTTCTTTGGTGTATGTATGATCCCTTTCTTAGGGTACTTGAAAATGAAATTCATTATCAAGAATAAGAAGTCCTCAAGATTTATAGTGTGATTTTGGTAGCAAGAAGAAGAAATCATCAAGATTTATAGTGTGATTTTGGCAGCATATCCTTATTATGAATGAATTAATTTTGGATAAAATGATCTCAAGCCTTTATTTATAAGGAAAATAATGGTTAAACCTTTTTGGCATAATCTTCAAATAAATTTTATAGATGACCAAACCAAAGCTAAAAATAACAATTAAGATATAAAAATATTCATATTTAATTATTTTCTCCTTTTGAAAAATTTAAATATTCAAAATTAATTATTTGACAAAATTTATAACTTTTAGAGGTATTGCACTAATAACATAACTCATTATTTGCACTAATAACACAACTCAACCTTTAGAAGTAATATGTGTCATTCACCCTTTTATTCAAAAAATTACTTTCACTAAACAACTTCCAAAGATTAATAATGTCAAATAATGATAGAAAATGAAATGGAATAAAAACTAAACATGCGGATAAAGTGCTTTTTTCCGTATTCTTTTGATGGATGATTATGATAATACGATAATAGAGAGAATGCCAATTTTTTGGCCATATTTTCCCTAGTGCATAATTTGTTATAAGGAAATGAGAATATAATATCAAATGGTGCATTTGAGGATTTGACACTCTATGATCAAACCCATGTTTATATTAATTGACCTTCAATTGAATTTTTAATATGGGAATGTGTGACAGATTTGTTTTTACCTTGTATTTTTAGTTTAGGGCAAAGATGAAATTAATTGGTTTTAAATTGATTTTTTTAGTCTGTAGATGTGTGACATATTTGTTTTATGTGAAAAGAAAATTGAATTTCCTCATGTAATCTATCCATTAAATTGTAATTGAAGGTTGAAGATCGTGGTGAAGGCTTAGTCATAAGTTAGACTCTTTTGATAATGTGTCATATCACTTTCTTGTTTAATATTTGATTAAAAAAATATTTGACTAAATACACATTCTAAGAAAAAAAAAATGTAAATATATAATAAAATAAAATGTTAGAGAAAATTTTTAATACGTGGATAAGTAGTAGACTTGTATATAGATTATATATGTAAGATATTTAATTTAAGATGAAGGATGTGAGATATTTAACTTATATACTTTTATCTAAAAAGTATAATTGTCTCATTGAGAAGAAAATGATTCGCTATTCAATTTTATATGTTTGTCAATATAGAATATCTAAGTTAAGTAAGAAAAAAAAATAGAATTAGAAATAAAAATCAAAATAAGTAAGTGATAAAAATTAAAAAATAAAGAAGTTTTTTTTTTTTTTAATTTAATTTATGAGTAAATTGAAGAAATCTTTTTCCATATTCTTAAATAACATTTTCAATATAAAGAATAATATACTTAATTTAAGGGATTAAAACTAGATACCTACTGCTCAAAGGGGTTGGATTTAATGTTGGAAAGCGAGGAGTTTTTCACCATTGGGTAAGGTTTAATTCTTGTGAGGGCCTAACCTAAAGCCATGGGGGCACCTTGAGGTAGTGGTTGAACATGTATTTGCACCTAGAGATACTATATTAAATGGTATTGGGACCCGTGCACACATAAGTGGATCAAAGCCCACCCCCATGTCCTTCAAATTTTAAGTCCCCGAGGTGTAGGACAGTCGGTGATGGAGTGTGTTGTTAAGGCACTCCGTGATATTAAAGTCACTAGTTCGAAACCTGCGGGGACAAAAAATCCAACCATGTTAAGGGTTGGTGTGGCTCATGCTGGGTGCGATCCCCGAGTGATTTTGACGCTCAGTGATGTTAAAGTCACCAGTTCAAAACCTGCGGGGACAAAAAATCCAACCATGTTAAAGGTTGGTGTGGTTCAGATCGAGTGCGATCCCTGGGTGATTTTGATGACTTAGATGCCCCTGAGTCGCGGTTTCTCAGCCACAAATTAGTCCCACAAATCACAAACAAACTAATATATAT
>JASDQU010739914.1:375661-390625 GCA_032191745.1 Picea mariana
TTGTGATAGGGAGGAGGACTCCCGAAAGAATCTAGACCGCCCATTTGTAGGGACGAGTGGCGAATATCTAAGGCCACTAGGGCTGTGGACATCAGAGGAACAGGAGTGAAGACCTCCCCAGAAATCTTGAAAGGTAGAATGTTGGGATTTACTCTGGGCCATTGATCAAGTCAATGATCTGGACCATAGATCCGGATGATACTGGGCCTTCGGGTTTCAGGTATTCCAAAGGGAAAGGAGGAATGCTTGCATCGAAATTTCCCAAATCGTGAAACCTCGAAAGAATTTAAAGGACCAGCGCCATGCCATAGGACTGGTTGTATGAAAAGTGACCTAAGGGAGGAGATAAGGATCTATTAGACCCTTTCGGGTTTCAGCATTTCGAAAGACAGAGAACCGGGGAACGCTTGCATCGCGATTCCCCGAATCGTGAAATCGGGAAGCACCTTTTTGGTAAGGCCTGTGGTCATAGCCAACGATTACGTGGGGGAGGATAAGGGAAGGGAGGGTCTATGCTAGGCCCCATAGTAATTTGGGGATTCTATTCCTCGAAGAAAATATGTTAATAAAAAGAAAATCTTAGTTGTCGTAGTGGGTGTGTGACAAATTGGTATCAGAGCATGGTCACAGCACTTGGCCTGCTTGGGCTCATGAATGAGTTGCGCAGAAATTCCATTTGAAGTACTCTTAAAAGGAGTAACCCTCTACCTTAACCCCCTTTATCAAAATCCGAAGTTAAAATGAAAATTTCCTATTGTGTGTATGCATTTGAAAAACATGAATTATGTGCTGATTGTGAATGAAAATAATGTTGACTAACAACAAGTGATTTTCTTACACAACAAGAGGACGATCAACCACGAGAAACTGCAGACGCATAGAATGGTGATGCACCACGAAGTGGGGGATGGCTCCCACAATAGAGACGAAGAGTCTGACGAAAGGAGAGCGGTAAAGACCCCTCCAGATCTAGCTGAGACAGTGAGAAGCCTCATGGTCGAACTACGGAGCTGAAAGGCCGACAATGAGAGGTTGATAAAAGAGCAAGAGAAACAAATGGAAATTAATGCAGTCTTGCTGCAAATCTGATCTGACATACAAAGACAATTGTAGCATGGACCTGACACTAGTCACGTAGACCAATGATAGACAAAGAGAAGTCGAAGCCCACCTGGGATATGGAAACGTGGTCCTTTAAGTGGCCATGCTGGGAGGAGTACCTCGAGAAACGTCCACCCCAGAGATAAGGGACAAGCTTTGGACGATTCCTCTCGAAAGGAAACTAGCGACTCAGATGGATCTTCTAGTAGAAAAACTAGTTCTTATTCTCGAAGAAAACAAAAGAAGCGAAATCATTCCAAAAATCATAATCTCGAAGAAATCAAGAAGGCCAAAACACCCTCTTTCGATGGTGAAATAAATAAGGGAGAGGAAGCGGAGGCCTAGCTGCTTGGACTAAAGAAGTATTTCAGAGTCCATGACTTCTCAGAAAATTTCAAGGCTCGAGTAGCCACTTTCAATTTGAATGGGAAGGCTTCCATTTGGTGGGAAGACCTTAAGAATGTAAAAGGGATTCATGAAGAAGACCTATCTTGGGAACTGTTTGAGAAATACTTCAGGAAGAATTATTTGTTGGAAAAGTATTTCGACGAAAAGACTAAAGAATTATATGAACTAAAGCTGGGGCAATGCACCATAGAGGAATATGTCAGTAGATTCCTCGAATTGATGAGGTACATACCCTATATAAAAGCAGTCATCAGTGGACTACCTAAGGACTATCAGAACAAGATTGAGTTTGATGAGCCAAAGACCCTAGAATATACTATCTGAAAGGAAAGATATTGTTATGAATATCTTGGGCATCGGACAAAACCTCGTGAAGACTGGAAGAAAAAGAATAGTCCGAGATTCCATAAAAAGGGGTTTAAATCCCGAAGATTTAAAAACTATAAAAAGGACTCAAGGATGAGATTCCCGAACCGAAGTGTACACCAGCAGAATTTCCCCTCCCAGAGTGGAAATAAACCCTTTGGATCTACCCTAGTAAAGATTGATAACCCAAAGAAAGAACCCTTAAAATGTTGGGGTTGTGGAGAAGAACATCTACTGAGGGACTGCCCGCACCAACAACAGAACGGTCAGAGAATTTACAACATTCAAGAAGCTACCACCGTTAATGACGTGGCTAGGAGTGTGCCACAAATTTATGCAGCTGTGGATAATAAACAAGTTGACCACCAAGCTTTAGTGGTGGAGATGGAAGGTATCATAACCAACCATCTAGTGTCTATTCTAATTGATCCTGGTTCAAATTTGAGTTATATAGCCCCTAAGGTTGTTGATAAGTGTAAATTACAGCCACATAAACATGCCAAGCCATGGTTGGTACTGTTAGCCACTGGCACCAAAATAAAGGTAGTGGAGGTCATACCAGCTTGCCAATTCACTATGGGTGAATTCCTTACCCAAGCAACCCTTAACTTATTACCCCTAGGATCGTATGACCTGTTGATTGGTATGGACTGGCTAGCCACATATAAAGCCAAACTGAACTGTTACCACAAAACCTTAGAATGTGTAAGTGAAGAAGGAAGAAGGATAACCCTTCAAGGGATCCAAAAACATGTCTTGGTGAGATGAATATCATCCCTTCAAATGAGAAAGTATTGCAGAAAGGGATGTCCACTATATGCGATACATGTGTTGGAATCGGTTGAAGATTGCAAACCAAGCCTCGAAGACCACCCCACACTAAGAGAATATAGAGATGTATTTCCAGAAGAGGGACCAAGTTTACCTACGAGAAGGGACATTGACTTCTCCATAGAACTTGCATCGGGAGAAGTGTTAGTGTCTAGGACACCCTATAGGATGAGCACACCCGAGCTAGTGGAGCTTAAATTACAACTAAAATAAATGATGGACAAAGGCTATATCCAGCCCTGCGTGTCTCCATGGGGAGCACTAGTCCTATTTGTGAAAAATAAAGATGGTACCCTCTTACTGTGCATAGATTATAGACAACTCAATAAGGTAACTGTAAAGAACAAGTACCCCTTACCCGGGATCGATGACCTATTCAATCAATTGGGAGGTGCTTCCATCTTCTCAAAGATTAACTTGATATATGGATACCATCAAGTCTGAATCAAGGGTGAAGACATCCAAAAAACTACCTTCAGGACGAGATATGGTCACTATGAGTTTGTAGTAGTACCATTTGGATTGACCAATGTCCCCACCACTTTTATGTGCTTGATGAACAATGTGCTCAGCAAATTCCTAGACAAATTTGTACTGGCTTTTTTTGACGATATATTAATTTACTCCAAGAATAGAGAGGAACATGAGGAACATATTAGACTTGTGCCTCAAGTTCTAAGAGAGCATCAGCTCTATGCCAAATTTATCAAGTGCAACTTTTTCCAAAAGCAAATACATTACTTGGGACATGTCATATCTGAAGAGGGAGTAGCAGTAGATCCTGACAAGATCAGGTCTATCCTGGAATGGCCTACCCCAAAGGATGTTTTGGATATCAGATCTTTTATGGGCTTAGTAGGGTACTATAGGATATTTATAAAAGGATTCTCCAATATTGGTTGTCCAATCATTGCCCTCTAGAAGAAGGGAGCTAAATTCACATGGACACAAGAATGTGAAGAAAGATTTCAATCCCTAAAACACCTTTTGACCCATGCACCTGTGTTGAAGATCGTTGATCCCAAAAATGAATTCCTCATGTGCATAGATGTCGATAAGGAAGGGCTCGAAGGAGTCCTTATGCAAGGAGGANAATGAGCACGAAGTCAACTATGTGACCCATGATCTAGAGCTGGCCGCCATAGTGCACGCCTTAAAAATGTGGAGACATTACCTCCTGGGAAGGAAATTTTTGCTTATGATAGACCGCTGTGGATTGCGATATCTGTTTGACCAACCAAAGCTCAATTTCTGACAATCTAGGTGGATGGCCCTCCTTAGTGAGTTTATTTTGAAATCAAACATGTTAAAGGAAAGGAAAATAAGGTGGTCGATGCCCTTAGCATAAGTATTAAAACAATTTACCTGGCAGCGGTGAGCACCTACGAGACGAATGTCAAAGAAAGAGTTTGGAATGCACAAGAAACAGACACATTCTTCCAGACCGTGACCTCGTACCTGGAGCGAGAACCCACAAAGTATGAAGGCTACCAGATGATAGATGGAGGTTTGCTAACTTACAGAAACAGATTGTATATTCCAGATTGTGATGACTTGAAGAGGTTCATAATGGATGAACTACATAAAATACCATATACTGGTCACTTGGGATATCAAAAGATGATCAAAGCCACTAGGAAACAATTCTATTGGCCTGGGTTAAAGAAATACATAGCTAACTATTTAGCTAAGTGCCTAGAATGCCAACAGGTTAAAGAAGAACACCAACACCCAACAAGATTATTACAACCTCTACCAATCCCAGAATGGAAATGGGAAACCATTTCCATGGACTTCATCACCAAATTACCAACATCGACCAAACAAAATGATTCCATCATGGTAGTGGTGAATAAATTGAGAAAGTCCGCCCATTTTATCTCCGTCAAATTGACTTTCAAGGCAATAGATATCGCCAACATATTCATGAAGGAGATATTCAGACTACATGGTATGCCTAAAGAGATCATGTTTGACAGAGACACGAAATTTACTTCCAACTTTTGGAAATCCTTGATGGTTTGTTTAGAGACCAAATTAATGTTTAGCACAACCTATCATCCTCAAACCGATGGACAGACAGAAAGAGTGAACCAAATATTGGAAGACATGCTAAGAATGTATGTAATACATCAACCCAAGAAGTGGGAAGATTACCTACCACTGGTGGAATTCGCCTACAACAATGGCTACCAAGAATCCCTAAAGACGAGTCCTTTCAAAGTCCTCTATGGTATACCGTGCAACACTCCAGTCAGTTTGAGTAATCCCGTAAACAAAATTACTATTGGAACTGACATGCTAAAATAAATGGAACAACAAGTGATTTAGATAAAAACAGAATATGAAGGTCGCTTAGAACAGACAGAAAAGTTACGCCAACTGAAAGAGGACTCCAAGAGAATTCAAGACGAGAGACCACGTATATCTCAGAGTTATGCCCAGGAAGAGTTCCCTAAGGATGGGAGCTTGTGCCAAGTTGGCGCCTCAGTATTGCAGACCCTTTGAAGTTATAGATAGAGTGGGACATGTAGCCTATAGGCTAGCACTTCCTCCCACAGTAAAATCACATAATGTTTTCCATGTTTCATTATTGAAGAAATATGTACATGATTCAAATCATATAATTGACTGGTCTATGATCTAGGTGGAAATGGAGGGAGAGTTCCTACCAAAACCTTAATGCATACTGGACAGAAAGGAAACCCCACTCATGAATCGAACCATTGCATAGGTCAAGGTGCAGTGGAAACATTTTGGCCCAGATGAGGCTACCTGGGAAATGGAAGATGCCATGAAACATGCATATCCAATTTTGTTTACTTCTGTACATACACGTCATATTGATAGATAGAACATCGAGGATGATGTTCCTTTAAGGGGGAGGGAATTGTTACACCATGTTTCCCCCAGTCTATAAAAATAACTATATTGGCCAAGAACTATGGAAAAATCAAAGACATGAATGTTTGATTTGACAGACCTTTGTATAGAAGGTCGATGAATGTAAATTATGTTATGATTATGTGTTGCATGACTGCTAGGAGGGGGATGTGCTAAGAGATACCATGATGGATAATGAGAGGTGGTGGAAGGGACCTGTAATGGTTGGGCTAACTTCCACTAGGCCAATACTGTATTGGATTTTACTTGCTCAAAGATCAAAGCAACTCTCTGACCCTGGAAGGGATTTCCCATCAGATAGGTAGGTGGGGAGGCTCCTCAAGAGTTAATGAGGGGATTGGGGTGAACCACCCATATGTAACAACTCCCATACCTGACCACAGATGGGGAAATTTGTGCCACACACAATCTTGCAGAGAAAAGGCAAGAGAGGAAGCGTGGTAAAAGGGGGGAGGGGAGGAGAGCACGCATGATATAGATCACGGAAGAGAACCGAGAGAAACTCGAGAAATATAGGGAGTTCTGAATAGAGGAGAAGGAGAGTAACCTTCATCCTTGACATTCGTTGTTCTGGAAGTAAGAGACTAAATCTCAAGCATCCTAGTCTAGCTCGGTGGTGGATAGTGGTAAATCTGTTTGGAGTCACTGAGCACCCCTCTCAGCAGTCGCATCACACTTGGTGTTTTCTGATAAGTGTTTATATCTTGTATCGTGAATTGAATATCCTGGAATGCATGCTCATGTTTGTACAGTCTTAAATGGTTTCTATATAGAAGTGTTTGCCTGGTGTTTTGATCAGAAATAATGGATGCATGCTTATACTTATATGACCACAATCAGTTTATATATAGAATGAACAAGTTTAGATTACGAGCCCGTTCCCTTGAGATTTGTCCCATTTACTTGACTCGCGCTATGCCCTAGTTTGATTTCACCGAAGAAACCTCCTTCCAGGAAGTTCCCTTGCATTCCAGAGCTGGAGTGAGTTCCTTGAAAAGACTACCGTTCTAGTAAACCCACGAGTTTACTTTACCCTTGTCACAGAGTTCATAGCTCGATGATTTAGGGAGGCTTTTTAGTCTGGTCACCAAGCCTAGGGATAATTACCCAAGAACCCACTGAAGGATCATGTGATCTGAGTCTGGAAACCTTGTACAAGAGAGAGTGGTTCTCTCAAGCTTTTGGCATTTTGACACCTGGGAAACCCAAGGGAAAGTTCCCTCGTATTCGCCAGTTGTGAAATCGCGATATGCGAAACCCCGAATCGGTTTAGCGTGAATAGGTTTTTTCATTTCGACATTTTAGAACCAGGGAAACCCAAGGGCAAGTTCCCTCGTATTCGCCAGTCATGAAATCTCGATATGCGTAACCCCAAATTGATTTAGCATGAAGAGGTTTTGGTGTTTCGACGTTTCGGCACCCGGGAAACCCAAGGGAAAGTTCCTTCATATTCACCAGTCATGAAATCCCGATATGAGAAACCCTGAATCGGTTTAGCGTGAATAGGTTTTGGCATTTCAGCGTTTCGGCACCCGGGAAACCCAAGGGCAAGTTCCCTCATATTTTCCAGTTGTGAAATCCCGATATATGAAACCCCGAATTGGTTTAGCGTGAATAGGTTTCGGCTTTCGGCACCCGGGAAACCCAAGGGAAAGACCTCTCATATTCGCTAGTCGCAAAATCCCGGTACAAGAAACCCCGATGCACTCTATGTATGAGCCCTAGGTCACCGAATAGGCTCTTGTGGTAGGGAGGAGGAGTCCCGAAAGAATATGGACCGCCCATTTGTAGGGACGCATGGTGAAAATCTAAGGGACCGGGGCTCTGGACATCGAAGGAATAGGAGTGAAGACCTCGCCAGAAATCCCGAAAGGTAAAATGTCAGCATTTAATCCAGGCCGTTGATCAAGTCGACGATATAGACTGTAGATCTGAATGATACTGGGCCTTCGGGTTCTAGGGATTCAAAAGGGAAAGGAGGAACACTTGCATCGCAATTTCCCAAATCGCAAAACCCCGAAAGAATTTAGAGGACCAGCGCTAGGCCATAGGACCTGTCATATGAAAAGCGACCCAAGGGAGGAGCTAAGGATCTATTAGACCCTTTCGAGTTTCAACATTTCGGAAGACAAAGAATAGGGGAACACTTGCATCGCGATTCCAAGAATCGCGAAAGCCGGAAGCACCTTTTGGTAAGGCCTGTGGTCATAGCCAACGATTATGTGGGGGAGGATAAGGGAAGGGAGGGTCTATGCTAGGCCCCATAGTAATTCGGGGATTTTGTTCCTCGAAGAAAATACGTTAAGAAAAAGAAAATCTTAGTTGTCGTAGTGGGTGTGTGACACTGGCTGCTTTCTACTGTATCGACAATTGCTGCAATTTTTTTGACAGTTGTTCAGTGGGATTTGTTTGTGTTGAACCAACAATACCATCGACATGTGGTCCAACTCTCTGTCTAGTTTTGTCAAGTATTGACTGCAGTGCATCTAGAAAAATTTCATCAAGGTTACCAGACTGAGAGTAAATCATCTCTAGTTGTTGAGCTCTCATTATTGCATCTTCTTCGGAAAACACTCTCAACATTGCAATGTCTTTGCATAACTGAGGTACCAAAGACTTAAGGAACCACTCTAGCATGAATGCTGGTGGGACTGACACTTTTATCAAACTCTTCCGTGCATATCCATTCTCGGATGTGATCGAAGATATGGTCTACCTTGGTCTGCTCAAAGTTAGCCATAAATTCGGTGTTGACATCGTATCTCACAGGTAATTGGAAATGGTTTAAGAAAGCCATTGCCAATTCGCCGAAGGAAGAGTATCTCGAGCAATCGAGCTCAATGTACCATTTCACAACATTCCTGATGAGAGTGCGTTGAAACAAATGCAACTGGACAGAGTCATATTTCAATGAATTGGATGAGCACCAAAGATGGAAGGTTGTAACATGATCGCCTGGATCTTCATTAGGCTTGGCCTCGAACTTTGGGATGTCCGAAGGAAACTTGGTTGGCATAGGAGGCCAACGCAGATCGTGACAGATGGGGTCATTCAATAACCTTGTCAAGTATGGCAACTGCACAGTTGCCAGAAATGGTAGTTTGTGATGCTGATTGTGACCAGGGAAAAAGGGGCCTGGAGTTTGGCTAGCACCAGGTTGCCAAGAAAATTTAGGTTGCTGGCCAGGGTTCTAGTAATAACCATGGCCTTGACCATCATATGGATTTTGTACTTGTTGATATGTCATCGATTGACTCTCGTAATAGGACATGAAGGGCTGGGCTTGTGTCGCATTCCAAGGATTTTGGGAAGGGTTTCCCCCTGTCAATCCGCCGGGCATAGGTGTTGAGCCTTGCCCGGGGTTCCATTGGCTATGGAAGGGGTTTCCCCCGATCGACATCCCCGACAAGGAAACTGATCCTTGCCATGGATTCCATGGTCCTTGTGAGGAAGGAATTCCTGAGTTTTCCCTCTGTGCAGGAATAGTACCCTGTACAGGATTTTGTTGTTCATAACCAGGGTTTCCCCCAGCCGAGAAGGAAGTTGAAAAAAAAGAATTGTTACCAAACGCACTAAACAAAGAGAACAGTGTCAAACCAACCAGCATGTTATATTATAAGAAGAAAGTCCTTGACTACCTGCTCCAAACAAACTAAAATTTACATCCGGCCCGACGGGATACTGGTGAGCACTGCTGAGCAAAGGGGACAAAGGAGGTATATGACCCCCTCCGTAAGGGAAAGCATTATAGGAAGATGAAGTGCCCCCCATGGATCCTTGTAGAGGAGTGTTGGAGCTCCCTTCCTTGAGATCTAAAGTCTGTAGAGTGGAGTAGGAAAGTACAGGGCTTGTACCGAAGCCAGGCATCATGTATGAGAATGGAGAGTCTGTCACATTCTAGGTAAATGGAGCAGTGATCACTGCCATATATGGAATCAGACCATTTCCCGAGGTAGATGCAGTTACGACCATAGTGGCCCAGACTGACAACAGTTGGTTAGGAGGTGTAACACCCCCTGTAGTGACAACTGTAGAGGGAATATGAGTATTCCCTAAAGAATTCACAACATTTTCTTCCATCTCTTCTTGTGACACTACCATGCGCTCCTAAGGATAAACCTGTACAACGATGGGCATCGATAGATTAGTGTTCAGAGGTTTTTACGGACCAAGAGATTCCACTCCAAGGTATAAAATGGTTGGTTCCTATGGAATCAAATGCTATTCTCTTGGAGATGGGTTGGGCACAATTTCCTGTGACCTGGTCACCTCAAAATACCCTTGCTAGTCTAGCCTTCACCTTAACAGTGGCGGGGGTGGCTCCAGATTGATCGGTGGCAAGCCAAGAAGCCTTCGTGACTGTCAGAGCTCCTGATCCTCCATGGTGTGAGAATATCAATGAAGCACTAGGTATTTCTATTAACATTCAAGAACCAGCACACACTAGAAAAAGTCCCTATGATATAAGACAAGCAGATCACTAGCTAGTTGGAAGAATAGTTACACCAACCAACACTAGAGCAACTTACCGGTGCAAGTGCAACTCGAATACAAAAGCACTCTTTGGGTATACTCTATAAAGTGTGGCCTATGTATATCCTAGTTACCGCGGTATACCCCCGTAGTCACCTATGTAAGTCCCTAAAATAAAGGCAACTAGGTTACCAATGCGCGAATAGTCACCAGGCGGGTATAGTCAACAGTTGGGTGAACCGCAATGAGCAGGGTATCAATCCCAAAACCTATCAATGGTATCGAAAGAAAGTGTTTAGGAAGACAACTGAGGACCTCGAACGGATTCAAGACCCACAAAGCTCCGTGGCAAATGCAATCAACGAAATCTCAATATAATGCCTCTATATGCGTTCCCCACTACACTTGGTCCGACTTTGGAGGGGTTATCTCTACTACCTTTCCGCACGCAACCTCATGTTTATCCCTTGTGTTAGAGGGGGGTCCTGAATAAATTTCACGATACTAGAATTTTTAGCACTCCCTAGCACAAAATCTTATGATTAGTTTTGTATCCTTGAAGAGTTTTCTCTCCAATCCTAAATCAAGGCTCTAGCCTAGACTAGTTGATGGACCCTACAATCATAAAGTCTAGTTGATTTTAATTAATCGTTAATTTTAGTGGTTGTCTTAAGTCAAAGGGAACGGAAATGAAACCAATGATGTTTTTAAGAGACGAAAGAGAATAGCATATAATGGAACTGAAAACAAACTACTTCCTCTTCACAAATTCAGATTTGCACATTTAAACTCTTTAACCAACTTTTCAAACTACCCTTTTTTTTCTAAGATCTTTTAACAGAAAAATCAAAACAAGATTTTTCTCAACTATGATCTACTTATTGTCCTAATTCAATCAGCCAAGAACTTATGAAGGAATTTTTTTTCCTGATTGCTAATGCAAATAACCAACTACTTGACCAAGCAAAGAAAGTGAAATCATTAAAAAAAATTAAATTATGCTTCCAAAACAAGAAAATTTGAAACTGTATTCTTTTCTTCTTTTCTGAAGAAAAAAAGAAAAAAAATAAAGACAAGACAAGACCAAGAAATGACTCTTGGCCCACCATAGACCTCGGGGAGTCACTGACAAAACCAAAGAAGGCAGATCAGAATAGACTCACAATCTCATCCAAAAACCTAATAAACAAAAACAAGAAATCTTTCAAAGAAAAACAAAGCTACACTGAAGTCAAACCTAGGCTACTAACTTCTATGACAGAGAAGAGGGATAGATCAAGAAAACCCCTAAGAGGTGTGACTCCTGACAGGGAAGAGGATGATTGCCTCTTCTAAAAAAAAAAATTCTCAACAGGCATGCTACTGACACTTAAACAACAAGTGTATGTACGTGGGTTGTCCAAGGGCAGGGTGCATATGCACATGTGCAGGCCCACTACAGGTCGCGTGCACCTCTGCAACTCCTCAAAAAAATGAAAAACAAGCAGTCAAGTATAGGCAGGAAGTACTGGTATTGAAAACCATAATTCCTTAAAGACATAGAAACTTACTTTTAGAAAGATAATGAAAGGAAACTTCGATAAAGCAAAGCTAATCTAAGGTTATACTTAAACTACAGACTGCAACAACAGAGAACAAGACTTGATCAAGAAAACCCCTGAGAAGGATCACTTCTGACAGGGAAGAGGATGACTGCCTCTCCTAACAAAAATATTTTTTGAACTCAGGCACGCTACTGACACTTCAGCAGCCAACGTATGTACGTGGGATGTCTAAAGGTAGGGCGCGTATATACATGTGTAGGCCTTGTACAGGCCGTGTATACCTCGGTGGGTTCCCCAAAAAAATAAAAAGTAGTCTATCAATCAAAGTAGGGAGTACTGGTATGGAAGACCAGAATCCCTACAAACTCAGGCTCTTGCAGAAACTCAGAAAAAAGATCATCAAATCAATTTCAAATACCCAAAAAGTATCCCCAAAAACCCTATATATCCTCCCCAGTATGGTCGCCAATTCTGTTTTGGGTGGAAAAACCCCCTACGGACTAGCACTATGGGTTCTATAATGCATGAAAAAATGACCCTTTAAAGTCTCCTACTTTTTACTATCATCCCAACATAGACCCCACATTCAAGCATAAAACACAAGGATAAAAGGACCCAATATGTGTACCTTGAACTTCCTCATTTGGTGTCGATCCTTTTGCATTCGGTAGCTCCTTTACTTCAAGTTTCCTCCCAAATCCAACCTGCATTCATTAACAGAAAAAAAAAGAACTTCAAACATGCATCTTATATATGAATTAGTGGGTTAGAAATTCTAATAAAATATAATAAAAAAAATGAATATTTGAACACCTCATATGGCGGGACGAGAAAAGTACTTCTTTCTTATTAACCTCACAAAAGTAACTTACAATGGTGAGATTGACCATTTCTCCTCGAATCTAGTCCTGGGCTCCTCTTCAAATGTGCACCAACCGCTTCCACATATGCTTCTCATCACAAAATGGTCACAAAAGATTGGGGCAAGGGGAATACAAAAAAGGGCAGAGTTTCTTTGCTATTATTTTCTCTCTTCAAATGGGACCCCTACCTCTTCTTATATAGGCTAGAAGAGGGTAGTTATCTAGTTGAGTGACCAGCTATGGGTGGTCAAACGATTTAGGCAATTACTCGAAAATCTATATTCTATCTGCAACTTTCTATTTTTTTTACTTTTGTCAGTATATGTGGGCTGTAGTGGGTCAGCTAGTGTATACATGCATGCAACAGTGGTACAGGGCATGTATGCCCTCACAAGGATGGCTTTTAGAAGAGTTGTTTAGTAGTGGCTTAGCAAAAATGGCAAGTGAGATGGCCTAATGCCAGGTATGCATGTCTGGTGCAAATTAGGGTTATAACAAGTTTCACCCATGCATCCAAGATGTGTTAAGTCTTTTGGAAATTGAGAGTTTCTTAATCTCTTCCTCAATGAGACAACTTCTTGTTCAGGTTTCTCACAATATTCTTCTTTCTTCATCATTTAGACATTCTTTAATTTGCCTATTCTTTTTTCTTCTTCGAGTACAGTTTTCAAGGAAATGGTTTCTTCTCTTAGTTTCTCAAAGTCTTCTAGTTTTTTCTTAAGGCTTACAAATGCCTTTTCACAAGTACCCAATTCACTTCTTAGTTTTCTATGTGTTTCTTTGAGCTTGCTATTTTCAATCTCAACATGCTTCAATTTTTTAAGATTCTCATCTTCTTGTTGAATCATTTTTGCTTCATGATTTTCTTATTCTTCATTGGAGTTTTCTTCTTCAGTGTCATCTATTTCAATCCTTGGATGAGAAAATTCAAATTCAACATGACCTACTCCTTCACAATTAAATCAAAAGAACCGACCTCTATTTTCTTCTTTGAAATCTGAGATGTTGTAATTTGCTTCAACATCTTCTTCTTATTCAGGTTCTTCCCTTGCATAAAGGTCTTGTAGCTTGTCCCAAATCTCTTTTGTTAATGCACATGATCCCACCCTGGATTTCATTGAATATTTCAATCCATCCAGGATGGTATCTATTGCCAATTTGTTGTTCCTTTTTGCTTCCTTCTGAGGTGCAGTATTTGGTTTCTTCAAATCATTGTATCCTGAAGCAACTTTGAACCAAACATCTACCCCAAGAGCTTTCAAGTAAGTTTACATTCTAAAATTGCTTCCATCAAATGGTGGAATCCCATTTGGAATGTTGTCTTCCATTTCTGCTTAGGATCTTCCTTCCAGTGGTTAAACTGTACTGAATGTAACCTAATTTGATACCCATTGTTGATACTGAGAGGGGGGTGAATCAATTTCAAGTACAATTTAAAAAAAAATCAACTTATACTTAAACCATTCAATTATATCCAATAAGAACCTAACAATAGTACAAGAGTTACACTAATACACCAGAATACACCATGCACAATATATGAGAAATAATCAATAGTTATTGTTCAAGGGAAGTAATGACTTCCAAAGGTAGCTCCAACTTCCAAATATAAAGGGAGGGATAAAACTCCAAGAGGAAGATACAATCATCCAATATCAAGAGAGGGTTTACCTCTCCATCCTTTCCCCTTCCTTCCACCCAACAATATATGAGAGATAATAAAACTGTACATTAAATCATCACCATCAACCAACCATCACATAGAACTTCATAATGCTTCCTGAGACTTCTTCAAATTCTGAAATTATTCAATTCTTGGAATACTCAGATCTTGTATATAATTTTACTCAATGTATTATCTGAAACTCCTCCAATTTTCACTCCTTGAATCCTCCCCAAAAAGATGTTATAGAGAGAATGGTAGACCTTATTCAATTCTCGTTTATTCAGGAGAGAAAACTTGTACAGAATTCCCTATGCTCAATATTTAACATCAGATTTTGAAACTCACACACAAGAAACTATAGCCCGTACTCTTTCCAATTAAATTGGTATCACTTCATTTGGATTCTCTATGAAGATGTTATGACTATTTTACCTGGAACACTTGTTTATGACTAGCTTCAGGACTAGTAAAAAACCCTATCTTCCACAGAGTGTATCTCCAAAATTATAGAGAATAAGAGATGAAATTTTTACCACGGGTACCTAGATATGTCTTCTCAATACCATATCAATTTCACCATTTGAATCATTCTAGAAAACAATTTATAGCGAAAATGGTAACATGACCTGTAAATAACATACCTTAGAACACATCACCAAAAGATTTCATCCTCCCTTGAAATCCAACCTTCTTTACTTCAAATTTCCTCTGAAATTCGACTTGTGTGTGTAAAATGAATGTATATTGATATGTATTTATACCCTTTATGTCACTTCCTTTTAACATTAGGGCCGACTTGACACTTTCT
>JASDQU010739914.1:395681-411390 GCA_032191745.1 Picea mariana
CTGACACTTGTCATTACCTGGTTGTACCACATGTTCCTAGCTGACGTGGTCTGCTGACGTGAGTCTGGTCGACGGTCTAGATCACATCTTGATCTGACGACTCAGATTACGTTGGGATTTTGCATATCGAGAAATCGAGATTCCTATTGCATTATTTCTTTGACATTTCCAAAACATGATCCTCGAAACTCCGATCAACGGTTCAGATGTGATCTTGATTTAACGGCTCAGATTACGTCGAGTTTTTGTGAGCCCTCTAATCCTTGCACTTTTAAAGATCATGCAGGTTTTCCTCAATCCAACGGTGGTCGGACCCTGCTCTTGGATCTGATGCCTCTAACTTCAATTAGCCCTCCAGTTAAGCTCATGGTCCACGTGACCTTCTCCTATATGACCGCAGCCAAACCGCCTCATCGGGGTTTCGGACTTTCCCATGTCGAAACATGTATGTCCTCAGGATTCACGATCCCTCTAATCCCGACGCGCTCTTTACGCACTAGTTCTCTTGGCTAGGCTCCTGGCCCATATGGCCATTATTCCTGTGACCGCAGTCTTACCACTGATCGTGGTTTCGAGCTTTTTAATGCTGCAATGCATTAGCTCACGGGATTCCTGATATGTGAAGCCTCGATGAGTCATCCCTCCTTTCGGGATTTCACCTTATCTTTTCCCGATGGTAAAACTCATGCAGATCCTGTCCGATCTGATGGCTGACGGGATTTCTGAATGAGATCCAATGGCTGTCGATCTCTGTTTTCCTTCTCCTCTGCGAACTCCTGTATCTTGAGCTTTGTTGCACGCATTCTCCTCGACGCTGTTCCTCCTGAGCTTTCACTTCCGAATCCCCAAGGGATTCTTGGACTTCTACGCCTCTGCAGAGTCTTCACATGCACACTCTGATCCTTCCATCTTCACTTTTGTACTTGCCATCAATGACAAGCATACGCTACCTGTTAGACATTTTCCAACATTACAATGACTTAGTTTCTTCTTGTTCAGTCTTTCGTATCTATCTCTTGTGTGCCACTCCTTGATGAGGTGTTCTATATTGGTATAGTGCTGTTGTTGTAGTTGTGGTGGTGTTTCTGTTTGTGCTAGACTTGAGCTAGGGTTTATTTGTTTGGACTTGATTTGTGAATGTAATCTATCTGAGAAAGGTTGTTGGGTTTTTCCCCCATTTGGGGTTTTCCCACGATAAATCTCTTGTGTTGTTTTTGTCTCTTATTTATGCTGTTGTTGCTCAGTATTAGATATATATGTGTTAATGGTAATAAAGTAAAAGAACACAAGTAACTCTAATTCTTTGTAAATAAGGAAAATATAGCACATTCCACCAATTCTCTCATTTCCATTGAATCTAGCATTGTGAAGATCACTCTCACATGCACTCTCTAGGTAGTTCATACCTAATTACCCATTACCAACCTTCTACCAATCTAGAAATTAACCAAAATAAACACCATGAAGAGGAAAATTTTAGACTTGGGATGGAATATAATTATTTGTAGATGAGCTTAGAGGTGGTGCAAGATATGAATTCATCATCCATTATTCATTATCTACTCTTTGAATGCTTGAGAGCCAAGTATTGATTTTGCAAGCAATTCTTAGAAATAATACATTAGATTTGTATCTTTCAATCGACACTGAAGAGTGATAGAGGGAAGAATGTCTCTTAGGGATTGTGGAGTACATAAAGAGAATATATTCCTTGTGTTGTGTTGGGTAGGGGAAGATATTTCCTTAGTTGTTGAATATTGAATTAGATGCCTATAATGATTTGTAGTGAGTATATTGGTTGAGCATGAGAGTATATGGGTTGGGATAAAAAATATGGAATCATGCATATTGGTTCCTTTGCCTTTTTGATCTCATAGCCAGGCTAGGGAGTGGTATCTACATACTATTCCTATGGTTGGATGGAAAATTTTTCTTACACGACCAATTTCTATTAAGCTATAAGTTTCCTTTCATTGTTTATGAATATGAAAAATTATTGTTGATTTATGTAATTATGTTCATGGTAATATGGTTGTCATGAAATTTGGAGAATACATGCTACATTATTTCACTACATCATTTTATTTTTATTTTGCATGCATTTGCTTTCATTCTAGTTCTTTTGGGGAGGTTCTCTTTTTTAGTATTATGGGGGAAATTGCCTATGAGAGATGGAATTTGAGATCCCTATTCATAGATATCCACCTCATGGTTTGGAGTGATGGGTGGGGACACTATAGTGTGATATTAGAGCTATTGGTTATAGAAATGGGTTTGTATGGATCAAAACTACACTGTACATGAAGAAATTATGGCGTGTACATGAAGTATTTGACAAAAGGTCTTAATGGAAACAAAATGTATTTTTAAAGATATGTATTTGATAGAATGATAATTAAAATTGGGGATAAATGATATAAACATCCAAGATGTTGAGTTGATGGTCTTTTTATACATTCTAGGTTAATTTTCAAGCCTATGAATAGGTTATATAAGTGTTGTGAATGTGAATTCATGATGTTTCATATTCAAAATTGCACCAATTTTTGGTAGCCATTGAAGAATTTTGTACAATACCCCTAGTTCGAACCCCAATTGTAAATGTAAATGAAAATGCACATATAGGTTGTTGAGTTGTTTTCACCCTAGTTTTGGCTTCAGTATTGTGTGTGCACACCAAGGGAGGAGTGTGTTCCCATATAGTTTTGCGCACACCTGAGTAAGTGCGCAAGGATTTCCTTGAAGTGAGAATCAAAATGGGTTTTGTAGACATAATGGTTTGGGGCTAGAGATCCTTTGTATATATGTATTTTGAGGCCGGAGTGCCTATGTGGTTATTAGGTTCGATACCCATGATGCTAAAAGGCCAATGTGCCTATATTTTTAAAATGTAATCACACTAATATATTAATCAAAACATATCATTGTTGCATACCAATCAAAAGAACAGAGACAAGAGGCTAAACTCCACTAGGAAGGGAAAGGGGGGATAAGAGTTTATGAAGAGGGGATAAGCAGAAGAGAATAATTAAATAATATTTCCAAAAGTATAATTTATGGGATATATATAGACACACATATATATCCTAATTTCCTAAGGGATGGGAACAAGTTACCAAGTGGATCTAAGCTAGTTCTTAAGGTGAAAAGTGTCTAGTTATAACCATGCAAATATATTGTAGGGCCTTAGTGTATTTTGGGGGGATTTTTCACTCATTCCCTCATCATCCAAACAATCACTCCTCTGATATGTACCTGAACCTTGCTTCCATCACATAACTTGTAATTTGGGAGGATTTTATGTTGTTGAAGAGGTAGGTTGTCAAGTTCATGTGTTTTTGAAGAGGTGGGATGACATGCCCGTGTGTTATTGAAGAATCGGGTTGGCAGGCATGTGAGCATTCTCTCTAGGTGAGAGAAATGTTGGGAATTGCTTTCCCAAGCTCTAGTTTCAACACCAATCCTACGTGGGCCAAGTTAATAGAGTGTTGAAGAAAAAATTCACATGAAAATGATTTTTCAATGGATGTGTGCAATATGTTTGGGAAAAAATATTGCAATGAAATTAAGAAATTTCACAGGTAATTTGATGAAGGGAGACTAGGAATTAAGATAATCATTATCAGTTTTTAATTGGGGAAAATTTGGGCTTGTAGGTGGCCATATTTAGAATTTACAGTGCGGCTATGGAACCCATAACAAAATTTAGTGAAATTGGAAAAAAAAACCCCAATTTTTGCAATGGAATTATGGAAACTTCAACATGGAGGAGTTGAATTCTAGGAGGAGGGGTCCTTTCGATTTCCAGGCAATTTAATATATCTTAGATAGGAGATTTATGCATTTCCATGATGATCGCAATGGTTGTGAGTAAAAAATATGGAAATATCAGCTAAGCAAAGAAAGGATTTGCATTCGTTAAGTAGTGGTGATGCGCAAAAAATAAGATTGAGAAGGTGTGCACACTAAAATATGGCACTACATGGTGTAGAGATGGTAATGAAAAAAAAACATATTGTACAGGTGTGCACACTAAAATCTGGTGATGCAGGGTTGGTAATGCACAGAAAATAAGATTGTGTTGGTGTGTGCCCTAAACTCCGATGTTGTGAGATGCAGATTTGGTAATGCGTAGAAAATAATGATGCACGAGTGGGAAAATTAAAAATTGGTGCTGCATGGAGTAGTTCTTTTGGTGCACGCGTAGTGTTGGTGTGCAGTACATCCATGTTGAATTTTCATGCTGCTAAGAGTGGAATCATATTGGTGTGTGACACAAAAAGTTTTGCACACTGGATATGGGTGCACAATACATAATTTGCATGCACTGAATATGGTGCACAATATAATGGTTGTTTGCATTGAATACTGGTGCATGGTATAAAAGTTATGTTTGCTAAATATTGATGTGTGGTATAAAAACTATGTGCACTAGATGTTGATGTGTAGTACAAAATTCGCACGTACTAGATGTTGGTGCACGGTGAAAAAGTCACATGCACTCGATGTGGGTGCGTAGTGCAGAAGTCATTTTCACTAGATGTTGCTTCACAGTGCGAATGTTGTGTGCACTAGATGTTGGTGCACAGTGCATAAGTCGCACACACTGGATAATAGTGTGTGGCATAAAAATTTGTACGTACTAGATATGTATGCACAATGTAAAATTTGTGTGCATTGATTATGGGAGCATAGTGCATGCGCCACATTTTGGTGTTGCATGTATAACACTTGCATGTGATGAATAAGGGTGCATAATTCAGAATGAGTGTGTGTGAAGTTGATTTTGCAGTCTATCACAAAAACAATATAATGATTTTATGCAATTTTGTTTTCATTTTGAAGGTCATAATATTGCGCAACATTTTTGAATGCCTAAACAATGTTTTTAGGAGTTTTAGGTTTCAATTTTGTAAGTGTTGTACGAACCACATACATTTTTTGCAACTCAAATGATAAATCTCAAAGAGATATTTATAATGGTGTAAACCATTCTTCAAACAAAGCTATTATGAGGAAGTTACATGCCAAAGAGTGGAGGGTAAATTTGAGACCCAATTAACAGAAATATCTTGAGCCACAAAAGACAACTATGGAGTTAGATTCAAAATATCAACACCTAAAAATGCACAAGAGGACATAGAAGACACTTGTAGCATTCAGGGTTGAAAATATAATTTGGCCTCAAACCTCGGTCTACTGTAACTAGCATCTTGAATCTCAGATGAAGGTGAAACTTGGAAATATTGTCCAAAATATTATTATGAAGGAACCCAATTGGGATCCTATCAAGAATCCAAAGGACCAGGTGAAAATATGCATGAGTACAATTAAAAATTGCACCTGGGTGAAGGGTGAACAAAAGAAATAAATGGGTAATATTCCAATGACCATAACTACCTGCTAAAAAATCAGACCTAAGAATGGATGTAGTCGTTAGAAAGGTATTGGACAAAGAAGTCCAATTATTCACCTATAAACTTTAATTGGGTTAAAAAAATCACAAGAAACCATAATAAAGGACTACGATTCATTTATGAACCAAATTGTGCATAGTTTTCATGAATTTGTTAAATTAATCTATCTGACAAATCCTATTTCCTACACATTTTGTAGAGTTAACAATAATTAGGCTAGAAAAATTTCAACATACAGATGAGAAGCATGGAACATGCAAATAGAACCTACAACCATGAATATGAAGTCAGAGGGCTGTATGTCAATATGGGTAATGAGGGTATAGAATCCAATGGGCATAGCGAAGGGAAGGAGGAGAGAATGAGCCTAGTAGAGACCATAAAGTGTCTACAAAAAGATGTCCAAAGATATAAATATGATAATGATAGGCATATGAAAGAAAAGGAGAAACATGATTGCTTCAATATCAAGTTGATGTGCACATAATAGAGAAGAAAATGGATAAGGAGTCAGAGTCAAGAAAGTCAAAGAGTCATAGGTCTCATGATAAAAGAAGAGAAACAATAAGTGTTAATAGGAATCATCGCCACTCAACAAAGCATTCATTTAAGGGAGCACACAAGAGTTCAAGTCCATCTCCTATGAAAAAGAATAAGAGGAGGACTGTAGTAGATGAGCTACAGGGAGAAATTAATAATATCAAGCCTCCTACCTTTGATGGTGACCACAAGAAGGATGAGGATGAAGAGAAGTAGATTTTGGGCATGAGGAAGAACTTCCAGTTTCATAATTACTCTACAAAGAAAGAAGGGAGAATTTCCATCTATTGGATCAAGGGAAAAGCATCAATGTGTTGGGATCAGTTTCTGCAGGTGCAACATATTGATGAGAATAAGGTTGCTTGGAGGGAGCTCAAAAGGTATTTTCAAAATATACTTAACCTAACGTTACTATGATAAGAAAATGAAGGATTTCTCTAAACTCAATATGGGGAGTATGACCATAGATGAGTATGAAAGGAGATTCCTGGAGATGCTGAAATATGTTTCTTTCATCAAGGATGATCAGGTTAATATTTAAAGGTACCGAAGTGGGATGCCATAATTTCTTAGTGATAATATAGAATATAATTATCCCAATACACTAGAGGAAACCATAACAAGAGATAAATTCCTCTATGACTAGCATAGAGGAAGACCAACCTTCCAAAAAGATTGGGAAGACAAGAAGAAATGGAAGATAGAGAAGAGGAATAAGGGGACCAAGGAACCATTTTTTCAGAAATAGTTCTCAAGGATAGCCAACTCCAAAGGAGCCAAAAATGATAGAAACAATGGGGAAAATGTTATAGCACAAAATGCCACACTTATGATTTTGTGCCATGGCCTAACCCTTTTCCAATGCTTGTTATAATTTTCCCTAAAATTCACCTCCAAAATCATCTAAAAAGCATTCTTTAAGATCATATCCACGGGTTTCCCTAGTGCAACACATGGACATCCAAACCTTTCCTCACTGCAACCTACAGATGACCTCATTTTTGGTGAAAAATAAAATAATTTCATGTTTTCAGGCGGGATTTTTGGTTGGGCTTGTTTCCCAATGACCCTAGCCCATAATCAATGGAATACAACTCCTGAAACCTCCTTGGGAAGATATTTAACAATCATTGAGGGATAATATGGGGACAAGTCCCTTGGTGCAAAGTTATACTGCCATCATCTAGCAAGTCTCCCTTCCCCATATTTTCTTAGAAACATCCCCTTTAATATAGAAACTCCTTTTCCTGTGCTTCTTCCTCCTTTATATCGCTATAGGGTGTCTCCTTATCCCTATGTGAGTCACTGAGAGAAGTCTTTATCGATTGAGTTTATGTTTGAAGATCCCTGGAGGAACCCAGATAGTTGACTTCAAGACGGTGCCTTAGGTTGGACAAGGTTGTAGCTTACCATTCCTACTTGTTAGTAATAAAAGAGCTTGTTTTCCCCCAAATTTGTCTTCATTTTAAATTTATCTGCATGCTTACTTCACATCTAACATATTATATCCACATGTTTATAATTGTATAACTACTTTCATCGTAGCCCTATATTTGTATATGTCTTGCAGGTTAATTCCAGCGGAATATTAGGGGTTCTTCAATGAATTAGAGCGAGGATCGACATCAAACGAGAGAATAAGGTGCACCTTATGTTCTCCTCTCTATCCCTACCTTCTCCTAAATAAAGTAGTTGTTTTATTTGATTTTTGTGTGTTTATCATTGTGGGGAGACAATTATCTATTTCACTTGGTCTTGCTCTATTGTGATTACGACCCACAATCATAAGGGAAAAATACCTTAATCAGAATTGGCGACTCTACTGGGGATACTTCTAGTTGGGTCAGTTTGGTTGAGGTGTATTTATTGCTTGTGTTGTCTTTTGTTGTTAGTATTTGAGTCTTTTTAAGAGTCTTTTAGCCTCAACGGACATGTTTCTTAGTCCCAAAGCCCTCTATTTCTAAGNTCATTGTAGCCCATGTACATCCATGAATTGAATCTCTACAGCCCGGGGATATCCACGATTTTCTCTAGTAACAGTCGCGAATGTGTGTGAAGTTGAAGCTTTTTTAAATTTCTCTTCCTTTTCTGGGTTTAATGCTTGGTTTGATCAGTCACTGGGACTATCCAGAGTCTATGTTTGGTGTCTCTAGGTTCTAAATGATTGATACAGAAAATATCAAAATATTTGTTTTGACTGTTTAGTATAAGGTTTGTTAGGTAGATTGAAAGAACAACCTTGTTAGTCTATATCTCCAGATTCACTAATTGTTTCGGTGTTGTCTTGGTTGAATGCTTTCTGTCTTTTTTCCTGCTTTCTTCCTTGTTTCAAAAAGAAAAAAAAAATGTTTTCATTCATCTGCTTATTTTTCTTTTGTAAATGATTTTTTTTAAAAAATATATACATGTTTGTTTACTGCTCATTTCTTGAACCCTTTTCTTTCATTTGCAAGCAAAGAAGTAGTTACTTATCATTCAAGCAGTTATATTTTGGTAATGGCAACCTTTTTTATTTAAAAATGAAAATAATTTAGTAGTACAAGTTTTGAATCCTGGCATGCATTTGCATCTTGAGGTGTTCTAAATCTTGCACTTAAACTCTTGTTTTCATCCGGAAAAGAAAAAGATTTTGTTGTGTAAGGATTGATGCATCCTTTTTCACTTGAAGAAACTAAGTGTGTGTTTTTATATTGCATTTATTTTGGAGTCGGTATAAAACGTCACTAAAGTTTCACCTGCACCCCTTTCTTTGAGTAAAAATAACCTACTAAAATGAATACATAACTAAAATTTATTAGATACTTTCATTTTTATAGGTTAAATAAACAAGTTTAGACTAGGGCCTTGGCATAGGTTAGAGAGTAAATTTATTCAAGCCTGCTAAAAAAACATAAGTGTATGAGATAGGGAGTGTAGAACCCAGTTTTTCATATAGGTTGGTCTGAAAGCTCCGCTAACACAATAGTTAAACACAAGGTCACGTAAGGAATAGTTGAGGAGATTCCCCTCCAAAGATGGGCTGAACGTAGTGGAGAGATTGTGTATTGGGGGTTTCGATCGTACCCATACCTCTGTGAGAGGTATTTCTTTCAATGATTTAGGATTTTCTACCCTGTCCATACTTTCGATCCTGACTATCGATTGTACCCCCTGGGCACTGACCGTGATCTAGTAACCTTATTTTATCTTCATAGGTAAACCACAAGTTGATTGTGGGCATTTGTCATAGTAACTGGGGAAGATTTTGTATCACACACTTCATTAATGTTGGAGGGTTCCCCATGAAGTGTGGGTACTTGCGCCAGATAAGGATGATCTGTGGAGGTCAATATAACTTCTTCTCATACCTTTGTTCAATGGTCAACATGACTTAATCAACCCGTGCCTTCGTCTGGAAGGGCCCGAACCTACTTTTCTATTTTTCCGGTCCCAAGAATTTATCTGATTTGTTAGTGGTCTGTTTGGTGAAGGTAGTATAACCTTAGGCAAGAGAGTCAACTGAAACCAAGAGATAACCCCTCAAAGTGTCCAACCTACCGCCTTGAATATCGAGGAGAATTCAAGGCCTTCCACCCGAGGAGGAGATTAGGAATAATTATCCCCCGCCTCCTCAAAGGTGTTAGCTCGATCATTCTGATACTTTCATACTGGTTGGTCAATCTGAGATCATATACCATAACTCTCCATAAGTCAATGAACCAGGAGAGGTAATTGTCGAGGATCTTGGAGCTGAGGAATTCCCTCCACATGCTAATTTTCCATTACCTTTGACTTTCCCATTTACATTCATACCAGTCCCTCCTCTAGGATAAGACTTTGTTGATATTATCCTCCTTGTGTGGGCCATTATGGGTTGGGAGCACCTACAACTACCACCTTGGAAATCATTACCAGGGGGATATTTCCTCCTGGTATGTCAGATCAAATGAAAAATGTGGTTCAATCCATCATCTTTGTGACAAGCAGTAGTGTTGTCTCTTCAGTTTTCAGCCCCACTTGAGTTTCAAGTGCAACAACATCTTTTGCGTCAACAACAAATTATTTCTCTTATAGAATGGTGTCAATGGGCATGTTTAACGTGTTGGTGATTTCTCAGCTAATGACCTAGTTATCAAATGTTGGTGCAGGGAGCATTCAAGCTCCTTACTAGGCCTTTTCTTGGGGTAGAGGTCACATTCCTCCATCATCTCCATTCATGGGAAGTGGAATTGTTCCATTTTCTAGCCCTAAACCCACATGGGGTTGGGGTGTTTTCATGGGTAGCATATCCCAATTCGCTAGTATGTTTTCAAGTTCGACCGCATTCACACTTTATGGTGGGCACGGGAGAAACCCTTTTACCCTGTTTGTTGTGTCGGTAGCTAGAAACCGCTTCCAAGGTTAGTATATCCCCTTGAAAGGACATATTTCTTCGCGAAGGGTGCCTTTGGGGAAAAATCCTCTCAAGGACAAGGGAATCCATTCCAAGGGATGTCGCAAGGGGGAAACCCCTTTCTCGGTCAGTCCACTCACGTGCCAGTATTTATTCCTTTCTATGGGGGGTCCGCTAAAGGTAATCATGATTTTCCTCTTAGGAACCATATAGGTGGAGGTTTTCCTCCATTTAAATAGGGACCAAAATGATTCATCTTGAGCTCTGGTTCTATAGCAAACTCTTTCTGGAAACCTAGTGCTAGTTATAATATAGGCCCTTCTTTTCAAGATGCTCATCAGTCGATGATGCATCCTAGGTTACCATTTCTAGAAAATTTTAATTTTCTAGATATGTCCAAGTTGATGAATGATCTTATTCGTCATGACCTAATTTGACATGCAGTACCAACTAAATTACGTTCAGACATCCCGAAGTTTAAGGGGAAAAGAGGAAATGAACCGCGGGACCATGTGACAACATTCACTTGTGGTGCTCGTCCAAATCGTTAAACAACGATTCAATCAGATTATGTTCATTCTAGCATACTCTCAGTGGAAGCACTACCAAATGGTATATTGAACTTGAGAGGGGGAAGTAATTGATGTTTGGTGACTTAGATATGGTTTTCTTAAACCACTTCTAACTCCCTGTCTGGTATGATGTCAGGACAAAATTGTTGGTTAACTTTGAACAGGACAATGCCACGCACATTTCCGACCACATTTAGGAATGGAGGAGACAAAGGAGCCTGATTAAGAATATGGTCCCACCATAGTTCCTCTTCGAATGGTTCTTTAAATCCTTACTCTGGTATATTTCAAAATATGTCGCAATGTTGGGAGTGTTTTCAGAGGAACGTACGATTTTTAGAGTGCAACAGTTAGAGCTTATATACTCTCAGTTAGGCATGTTCTATGACATTATTACAAATTCACCAAGTTCAACTCTCAAATTGGAAAATACAAATACCAACCCACATGCCAATGGCATAATGGGTTCTTCTTAGACAAAATCTGTATATCTGGCCACTAGCCAGATGCAGAAACTTACTTTTCAGCAACCTGCAGCCGGTCTAGCCACTGGTTCAACAACCCCCACCACCTAGTATTCCAATGTACATTTAGTGCAAATGAAGACTTAGAAGGGTCCTCAACAACCTGGAGATAATCAAAAAGTAAAGTGTAAGAAAGGTGGTGGGGGTAATAATAATAAGTTAGATAAAAATTTTGAGGGGGAAAAAGATGAGAAGAGGAAAGTGAAATTTTCTTGTAATATTTGTGGCGATGATCACATTACTCACCAATTCCTACGAATGGAAGAAGACCAATGGATTATCAAGTTGAACCAACAACAACAAATTGTTGTGTTGCAAAACCCTTTTTCACAAGGGCAGAACTTGTAATCCAACACTTCCAACTTCAACCTATAAGGTGACACTTTGAGCACTCCCCCCTATGATAGATATAACGGAGTTGTAAACATTCTTAACTCCTCGAAGATAAAATAAGATGTATACTTGTCAATGAGAAATTATAACTATGATAACCCTGAGTCGATGGATAAATGGAAGAAAATTTCATAACATCAGGCTCCTATCCACATAGAGAGGCCCAAGAAAGAAGCAACACCACACATACCAAAGGGAATTTACAAAATGATGGCGCATAACCCTAATGCACGAGCCGCTCCAAATTATTTAGTTGTGGAATATTTGGTTCAGATTCTTTATGCTATGTCCTCTTTGGAGGTTCTCCAAAGTTTCCCTTCACAGTGTACTACGTTGTTATCTTCCATAGGAGTTGCAGACTCTGCTAGTCATCTTGTTATAAAGTTTGATGCTATTGGTGTGTGACCACACCTTCCATATCACGTGGCATTTTAGATGGGGATTGTTTGCAACAATCTCTTTGTAAATAGGAATGTCGTTGATGAAGGAGCTTCCACATGCATGATTTCTTTGTCATGTTGGAAAGATATTATTTCTCTTGAACTTACCCCTTCCCCTACATTCTTGACTGCTTTCAATGGACGTTCGTTTCAACCACATGGTCTAATTCCTTTGTGTCCAGTTATGCTTGGGGGAAATTCTTTTTGTTTTTAAGTTGAAGTAGTCGACACATCACTCAACTATAATCTTTTGTTAGGAAGAATATGGAATTATGCCATGACAATTGTTATCTCAACAATTTTTTAGATTACATGCTTTCCCTGTGAGGGAAGGATTGTTACTATCTATAAAGAAACATACAAACTTTTTGTTGCAGAAGACAATATTGGTTCTATTGTCCCTTGTATTGAAAACTCTTAGGCATCCATTGAGAGCATCGGTTGTGGGATGTACCCTTTGATAATGGGATCTTTTGATATCCCTGCACCGATTTCGTACATTTGAGATACTCAAGTTATTAAGGTCTCTTGTTTTAGGATGTCATATATACATGACCCATGGAACCTTCCCTCACCATTTATTATGGTCAAAGGTTGAGTTCACACCAGGATAGTTGAACCTTTTCCTATTGTTGAACTAGCTTATCAAGCCATTCAACTGGCCAAAGTAGACCCATATCAAACTCCTTCGGTCACTGAGGAGGATGATCTCTTTCCTAAGATTATTTGGGATCAAGTCTATTCAAGCTCTCAATACTATTTATATACCATCTTGCCTTCAGACGAAGAAATTATTGAGGTGATGGTTGGAGTGGAAAGGCCATGGGAGGATTTACATCATAGATCATTTTTCCTTCTAGAACTCAACATAATTCATAGGGGAGATTTCAACTCAGTCGTGTCTGGGAGTGTTGATGGAGTGGTAAATCCTTTGGCTATACATGGCATATATGCCAAGGGAAACATGGCTAACATATCAAAAATTATCCCAATTAACATTTCTAGAAATCTTGAAGTTGTCAAGAACGTCTTTATCGGAGAGGAATTGTCACAAGACGAGATCACTCAATATGTAACACTCTTTAATGAGTTTCGATATATTTTCGCATGGTCCTACAAGGAAATCCCTGGCATTTATCCTTGAATAGTTCAACATGATATTTGAACCTATGAGAATGTTAAACTGGTTCGTCAGAAGTTGAGACCTGTGAACCCAAGAAAGGAAGAAAAAATAAAGGCAGAAGTTGAGAAACTGCTCAATGGAGGCTTTATCTACCCAATTCCTCTTACAGAGTGGGTCTCCAACCCTGTTCCCATCGATAAGAAGCAGGGCACAATCCATGTTTGCATGGATTTTAGGGACCTAAATAAGGCGTGTCCTAAAGACAACTTCCCCACACCATTTATTGATCATATATTGGATAAGTGAGGGGATCAATATTTTCTCGTTTATGGATGGCTTTTCTCAATATAGCCAAATTGAAATTCATTAGGAAGACAAACACAAGATGACCTTTATATGTCCTTGGGGTACTTTCACTTACAGGAAGATGTCATTTGGTCTTAAAAACAATGGTGCGGCATTCTAGCGAGCCATGATGTTTTCCTTTCATGATTTGAAGAACATAGTGGAGGCATACTTAGACGATCTCATGGCTCACTCGTGAAAGAGGGCCTAACATCTCTTACACCGCTGCTTAGTTTTAGAACGATATCATTTCTATAGGATCTAATTGAATCCACACAAGTGCATTTTTTGTGTGACCTCTGGTCATATTTTATGATTCATAGTTTCGACAAAAGGGATCATGGTTGAACATTTGAAGGTTGATAAAATCACTCAGTTTCCTCTCCCGCGCACTATCAAACAACTTCAAATCCTGCAAGAAAAGGAAAATTTCCTCAGACATTTTCTTCTGAACTATGATAACATAACAAAGGGATTTATGCACCTTTTAAAGAAAGGGGTCCCATTCTGTTGGTACAAAGTCGTAGAATGTTCTTTTGATGCTTTGAAGAAGGAGTTGGTTTCGACTCCATTTTTGAGTCCCCCGAATTACAATCGATACTATTTGTTGTATTTGGTAGAAACAGAGTCTTCGATTAGCATGGTTTTAGTTCAGGAGGATGATGATCTCTAAGATCAAATCATCTATTACTAGAATTTTTATATCATGGGTCTTGAACTTAAGTATTTGCATGTGGAGAAATTGGATTTGGAAACTTTTCATGCTATCCAGGCACTCTAGAATTACATGCTATTACAGAATAAAATCGTCATCGCCATAGTAAATCCATTTCAATATGTTTTGACGAGGAGAATTATTGGTGGGAAGTACAACAACTGGATTGTTGTGTTTTAGGAGTTCGACTTGGAATTTTCATCTATGAAGTATAATAAGTCTTTAGTCTTTTATAAGTTATGTCATAGTTTTCAGTAGAGAACGACGAAAGTGAAATGGTGGACTCATTTCCGGATGTGTACATTTTCCTCATCTCTTCGTCTGATTCATGGTATGTGGATATCCTTATATATCTCCAAACTCTAAAGTTCCCTCCAAAATTCTTGAGAGACGAGAGATGACGGATATGCCATATGGATAAGAACTACCTCAATGTCGTTGACACTTTGTATCAACAAGGATTGGAGTCTATCCTTAGGCATTTCTTAATTCTTGAAGAAGCGAAGGTTTTTTTAAACAATTTCCATAGTGGAGCATGTGGTGGTCACTTATCTGGGTTGGAAACAACCCAAAAAAAATTGCGTGGAAGTTACTTTTGGCCCACAATTTTCAAAGATTGTGTTGAAGCAGTCAAAACATGTCATCCATGCCAAATTTTCACTAAGAAAATGCATGCACATCCTACTCCTATGTTTCCTATCACCATTGTTGGCACCTTCACCAAGTGGGGGGTTTATTTTATGACATGCCACCTAGGTTCGGCTAGGGGGCATTGTTGAGTCCATTTTTGTGCTTCCACAAACCATCCTTTTTCCTCTTTATTTACCATTTTTCCTTCACTTTATCCCATATTTCTCATAGAATAGCCTATCCAAGGTATATTTGTCATCTTTTAACTTCAGAATTGAATTTTCTAATTTTTTGCATTAAAATTGGAAATTTAGCAGAAATTACAGGATTTCGCCAAATCCCGTAATAGCTCCGTTGTTTGTATACTTGGAGGACACCTGGGCGAAATCCGACACTTGGGTTGCATTCCCAGATGTACAAGGATGGTGAATAAGCTATCAGATTCGAAATCTGAGACTGCTATATGCTCGGTCAACGCCGGTCAAAGGGGACCAGTTCAGCAGAAATTACCCTGTTGCAGCATTAAATCTAGGACAGTTTTTGATTTCATGGGATTTTGACCATATTTTGAGGATCTAGAAGAGGCATTCGACCCTCTTAGGATATTGTGGATCTACTTATGATATTTAGGAGACATT